>CM053787.1:363708635-363911135 GCA_028749045.1 Cupressus sempervirens | reverse complement strand
AGTTTGGCTTGGCTTTCAGATCTATGTTTTTTCTTTCAGAGGGTTTCATTTTTTAGAATTATTTTGTACTAAATACAGGGGTCACTAATGTTTTGAACACTTTGAGCCCAAATAGACATCATCATTGAGCTCAGAGCACCAAAAACCCCTATTTTCATATAGATTGTGTCCAATTTATATGCAGTTGGAATCTGAGGCAAAATAATATTACTTCTAGATTGGGCACATTTCTAGAGGCGATGACTTTTAGATATATTTTGCACATTTCCCAAGGCAATGCTTTTTTATTTTGCATGTTTCTTGAGGCAGTGATTTTCTAATTTTTGGCACACAAATTGAGATTTTTAATACATTTTCCAAGGTGATAATTTTGGTGTTTTTTGGTACGAATATCATGTTTTTTGGTGCACAAATTGAGATTTTTGGCACACAAATCAAGATTTTTGGTCATGCAAATCAAGAATTTTTGGGTGTGCAAATTGAGACATTTTGGTACGAAATTGACACACTTCCCGAGGTAATTTTTGGTACTGGTAGGAATTCTTTTCGATGCATTTTGGCATGGATCCTGAGGTGGTAAAATAATTATTTCGCACTTCCAGTGCTTTTTTGACCTACATGTGGTTTTTTGGCCATAACTTGCTGATCCGGACTCCATTTTTCACAAACGAGATATCACCGAAAATATGGTTCTAAGCCCGTCATGATGGTGTAGTTTATTTAGACTTTTGATGTTGTTTGGTTGTTGATTTATGTAGTCAAATTCATAAGTTCTATTTTGCACTCTGAGAGACATATTCTAAGACATTTTATTTTCCAGATTCTGCTCTAGGCACATCCGATTCATTTTTTTGTTTTTTTGCATTCTAGTAGATATCTTGGTTGTTTCAGGTTTGGAGATCATTTTAATTTTTGAAGATGATTTTTTATGGGTTGTATTATCTTTTGTATTAGCTTTATGTCTTTTTTTATCTTTGTTGACATCATTTTGTAGCATTTTTTCAAACACACTGAGATAAAGTGTCACACTATTGCATTTCGAGATCTTACACATCTTTGTATTTTTTTGTACTCACACTACATTATAAAGTGTCTTGGGGGGTTTCATGTTGGCCATATTCACCATCTTCCTTTGTCAAGTGAGTGTTCCTTCCATGACATTAGCCTCATGATGTGTCAATAACACATGTCATCATAGGTGTTTGTACTTCTCTTGTACTCTTGATGTTCCTGGTTCTTTCTACAGGAGATATTGCATTTAGTTTTAGTTTTAATGTCTTACCTCTCATAATTATAAGAGAGTTATGTTGGTTTTATTGCTTTCTTGGTTTGATGAAGTGAGATATGTATTCAATATGTATTTTGGTGAGATGGATCATTTACCATATAAACATTTTTTCATTCCTATTTTTTGGAGGCCATGAAGATACCTTCCATATTCGATTGATCAGCTCTTTAGACTTAGTTTTCCCTACCTCGTCATATTCTATATAGTGGAGGTTCTTCATATCAGCATTTTGACAGTGTTTTCAGCTTCATGCTTTAGTGGTGTTCTTCGTGATCATCTTTTGTTCCTATCTTCTAGGACATTCCCTAGTTTGGAGGCTTCTTCAGTCCTTCACTAGTTCTTTTCAACATCATTTCCATCTCCTTTTGGAGTAGGGTTTCTCCCACTGGGTTTTCTCTATTTCTCCATTTCATAGAGATTTGGTTGTGATTGGATACCTCATCAGGCCTTTTTTATCAGGACCCAAATTTACTTTGACTTGTAGTTTCTAGGTTTTTAGCTACTCCCTAAGTTTATCTGAAGGGGGAGTGTTATTTTAATAAGATATTGCCTTATTAATTAAATCATTTTGATTTAATTATTAAGTCACTTATTATCTCTAGTTTACTTAAGCTAAACTTCAGGCATATAATAATTAATTATTTTATTAATTATTATTATGCAACCTAGATTAGTTACCTGTTAGGGTTTTGATCTCCTTTGTAAGGATGATCTCTCTTTGTAATTATAATTAATTCACTTTTGCTAATAGCAATTTCTCTTTTTGCTCGTCAAGAATGTCTCATCTATGGATTTGGGAATACCAGCCTCCATAGCTTTTGTTTCTCTCTTTCAGTGACAAGTGTGGGAAAATTTCTCCTTATCAGCTTCTACATGGTCATTTCTTATAAGAAATTTGTAGAACTCCTCAGTATACTCTTGAATAGATCTTCCTGCCTGCTTCAACCCTTGCATTTTCTTCAGTAGATCAAACTCATAATCCATAGGAATGAAATGTTGCTTGATTTTTTCTATCATTTGATCCCATCTGGTGATTTTTTCCTTTCCTCTTCTATTTCACTCCAACTAAATCTCCTATCACCAGTCTTCACATGTCCCTTTAGTTTCACTTTCACAAATTTAACCCTATTAGGATCCTCAATATCTTCATATGCAAAGTATTCTGCCAATTCATTGATCTAATTGATCAATTCCTCTGGGTCAAGATTTCCCTAAAATGTGGGAATATCTAACTTGGGTCTTTTCCAATCTTGGAAATGGCTTTAATTTTTTTTTCCTCCTCTGGGTTCAAAACTTCATCTTCTACTGCTTGATCAACATTTCCTTCTTCTCTCTCATCCTCACTTTCATCATCTCCTATGGCAAGATTTATTCTTCTACACATTTGTTCTTGCAATGTTTGCATTTTCCTCTGGAGGGTGCTAAAACCCTCAGGTGTAACACCTATGACTCTCCCACCATGCTCTCTTCATGGAGACATCTTTGCACTTTTGCTAAAACTCTAGTGCAAACTACCTCATAATCAGTGATCTCTCTATGCACTCAGGCCAAACCACAGTCTTGGGGAAAATTGCCTCACAGTTGGCAATCTGTTCACACACTCAAGAACTCCATCTCTGATACCACTTGATGAGGAGTGCTCCCCTTAATACCACAAGCACATAACATAAACAAAGAAGCAATAACAATTGGCGAGAAAAAAACATGGTCTTCTTATTATTGCCACAAACATGGAATTACATAACTCAGAATCAAAATATGCTAACCCACATGGGTGCCTTCATTACAGTAATTCGCAAGACAAAGCTACGAACTATCACCCAGAGTTTTCCTAGACAATGTTCAAGCATTTCTTAAATAGGCAATTTTATGTCACCCAGGAAGGTTCTCGAGACTCAAACTTAATAACTAGAGTTGACAGACCCTGAAATTACATATAGAGTTAGCCAAGTACATTTTTGACATTTATTTTGGAAGTTTTGGTCGGCCCAACTTCGGAAGGCCATAACTCTTGAATCATTTCTCTAATTGACTATTATAACCACTTTTTGAAATCCCCAACTTATGATCTACACATTTAGATTTGCACATGCGCCCAATTTTTTGAGTTGTCGAGCCTCATCCAGGCACATTTAGGCCTTCAACGATGAGCCTAAAGTTTATATGCCAAAATTACAAACCAAAAATTTGTAATAAATCCATGAATACGCATGATATAATACTGAGCCTCAACTGGTAGGCTGATATACCCAAGATGAATATCCACCTCTAAAATTAGGATATTCTAAGCTTGAATGACTGACTTACTAAGTAGAAAACCTCCATAGACAACAACTCTGCATTAAGACAACCCTTATTCAAATAACTAAAATGAAATATTTTTGGTTCATGCAAGATTTCTCTTACACTCAAGATGCTCCTGCATCACATTATTTTATGGCACATTCTTTCTTTGGCTAATAAAAGCTTTGTTACATGTAGGATAGTGTGTCTATTGCCTAGAAAATATCTTTTTATACCTTGGATAGTAATGTTTCTTATTTAATAATCTATAGTTTACTTCATAAGTGATATATTTTCTAACATTTTATGTTTTTCATAGTTAGGTATCATATGACATTTCTTTCTTTAATCATCTATAGTGTTACATTAATATATAATACTTCTTGTGAATGACTATCCATTTTTTCTTATGATTCATCTTTATATCTTGCAAGATTTCATTGTTATATAATCTCACCATAGACTTTCCTTCTTGTCTCACACTTAGGGGGAAAGGTTCTTTTCTACATTCTTTATCTCTCTTTGTCTGAGGATTGAATTTCCTTATTATAGTGGCATTTGTTTATTATGTGACATTCTTTTCCTATATGGAATTGTGTCTTAATCACAACTCTCTCATACATGAGGTGTCTGTCCTTGATCATTATATTTTTCTTTATTTGTAAAACTATGCTCATTACAAAAATTTTCCTTTACTACGTGATTTAAAGTTTGTCATCCTTCTTCCAAGGATCCCTATTTCATCTACACATGGGGCTAAACAGGTGCATTATTTTTCTTCTTCCAATATTTTGTCTTGAAGATGTATCTTTGTTCATAACACTTATCTTGAAGGTAGATGTTTTGTATAAAACATATCTTCCTTTCAAGGGTCTCTTCTCATAAGTGACATGTCCTTTCATATTTTATCTATTGCCTCAACTTATAAGAGTTCATTCTCTTTGCTAGGTTTATGGTATATATTGTTGATAGAAGATAACTCCTTGTTGCTAGAAATAGTTATCTTGATTCTATTCCTTATGATGTCTATGGCTACATAATAATCATAAGGAGAGGGCATATATACACCCTCTTTGTACATAGTTTCTATTGAAAACCACAGGGTGTAAAATATGAATTTTGAGTATGGTTTAGAGTACATTAGCCTTGTTCACTTAATATGATTTCTAAGTCATCCTCAAATCTATGCATTTTTGCTTCATCTCTCTTTTGCACACAAAATAACATATGCTAAATCTCATATATATGGGTGACACATGTACATTTGCTAAATCCTCTATGGGTGTTAGTGATAGTTCTCCATCCTGAGGAAACACACCTTTTATGTTTTGCTAAATCCCTCTTAGGGTAATGCACACAAATTTACACTATGTGGTGATACCAGGAAATTGATCTATGGGTGGACACATACAAATGCAAGCATAAGTCACTGATGAGTGCACATGATTGATTACCAGGCACACAAACCTGCTAGACCATTTGATATGGTTTTTTTTTTTTTTTTGGGATAGACTATCACACACACAAACCTATTAGACCATTCAATAATTTCTCATTGTGATTCATGGTAAGGGACACGACCCTTACTGGGCTATATAATCACTCTTTATCTCCCTTTCTTAGAGCTTTCATTTTGGTGGGATAAGAAAGAAGAGATAGAATGAAGAAGAGATTTGAACAAGTAGGGTAGTGCTAAAATCTAACAATTCACTTGACTGTTACTTTGTAGAAAAATATCTTAACCAAATCAACCTAACAATTCTTTGAAATCCTATATGGTAACATTCAATATTAATGTTTATAAGTCCTTTAGAGTAGGCCACTTTTTAGAGATTTCAAGGAGTGATAATCTCTAGATGATCTTTGGTAAAAACCTTCTAACAAGGTCACACTAAAATTGTGCATGCAACATTTAACAAGGTTGGCTCCTAAAAAAGGTCACTTCAAAAGAGTGAAAATATTTGGGTTGTTAGTTTCTAGGTGATTTTTCACTTTATAGGGTTTCCATGTTAAATACTTGTATCAAATGTGGGATTGCTTATTGTGTTACAAAGATTATTTCATGTTAATTGTTTAATTTTGGATCTCAATACAAGATAGATGATTACTTTGATACTTGATATATTAAGAAACAATGAGATATGAAGTTGTTATAAGTTTGAATTATAATGTCTGATGTGTACCGAGTTATTGATTTCAAAGTTTATGAAGTTGAAGTTGGTACATAATTGTTTTAATCCCCATAGGATAAATGTTTATAAGTTATTCATCCCCTGCCCCGTCCCCCTAGTTATCTAACAAAATGAGAAATCTTCTTCATGGCTTAAATTTCACAAGGCATATTATTATCCAATTCAACTGTAGAGGTGGTTTGTTGTTCAAAGAATGCAATTTTATGTGGTTCATAACCAGGGTATCTAATGGTTGGTAATGGAGCAATAGTTTATGGAATAAGGATAGGATTCAATAAAGGCATATGAATGACCAAAGTTCTATTATTTGTACAAAACTTATTTTGGGCAACAACATTAAACCTAAGGTTAAAAAAAAGGCACCAAAATTTCCTCCTCCTTAGGGATCCATTTATTGATTGAATGTAACAAATTCATTGTAAACTTTTTCTAAGGTATTGATATCAGTAATTGAGAAGTCATCCCAAGAAAATTGAGGTGAGAGTCCAAGGCCTTTAGTTAAACCTAAATTATAGTAGTTGATGATGTAAGGAGCCTCAAGCTTTTAGCGTAACTTGAGAAAATGATGATTGAACATGGTGATAGGATCATGTGTCTTCTTCCTTGTGGTAATAAGTTGGCATTTTAGTATAATGGGATGAACATAAAGAATACAATTATTTGAGGAACTTGACCTCAAATTGAGTCCAACTAGAAATAGATGCAGATTATAGATTTAGGTACCACTTATATGTAAATTCTCTTTGAGTATACAAAAATAGATGACAAATCACATCTTGATATGCAATCTCCTTGTGATTTCATATTTCATATACAATCTCCTTATGATTTCGTATAGATGACAAATCACATCTTGATATGCAATCTCCTTGTGATTTGATATGCAATCTCCTTGTGATTATAGTAGTTTATGATGTAAGGAGCCTCAAGCTTTTGGCATAACTTGGGAAAATGATGATTGAACATGGTGATAGGATCATGTGGCTTCTTCCTTGTGGTAATAAGTTGGCATTTTAGTATAATGGGATGAACATAAAGAATACAATTATTTGAGGAACTTGACCTCAAATTGAGTCCAACTGGAAATAGATGCAGATTATAGATTTAGGTACCACTTATATGTAAATTATCTTTGAGTATACAGAAATAGATGACAAATCACATCTTGATATGCAATCTCCTTGTGATTTCATATTTCCTCAAAGGCGTAAATGCATTCCTCCACTATTTATTATTATTTATACATGAATTGATTGTAATTTTTTAAAGATTTTTTAGTCGATCATGTAGTTGACCAATCAAATTCCATGCAAAACTTTGGGCATTACAGAGAAGGCCATTATGCATGTAAGTGGTGGTGGCTAATTTTGATTGATCAAATATATGACAATAGTAGATAAAGACAATTGCACAAAAGAATTGTGCATATGATGAAAAAGAGACATTTGGAAGGAAAGTGAGATGAAAGATGAAATGGATTCGGAGATCCCCTTATCACCTCAAGTTTTACGAAAACGGTTAATTTCCATGAACTCTCCCTTGGTTGGTGATGACCTTAGTACTCATTCAAACTTGTAGGGATATGATGATTCAAAAATTTCTAGCCTTACTTCTTCTAGAAGTTCTAATTTTTCTATTGATCATAAGATCATGCCTATTAGTTGGAGATAAGATCATGCCTGTTGTGCTATTCCCAACACACACCCCATTCCTCGCTAGGAATGGGGACCTCCTATTTTTTTTTGACTCCTGGACTCACAATCCAAAAGTCGGAAGAAGAAAAAATCCATTTGAAAGTTAGTTTTAGAGTCAAAAATTCAAAATATAAAAAATAATTTTATTTTTTAAATAATAATACTAATAAAGAAAGAATTTTTTTTTTTTCAAATAAAATGAATAAGTCTCGAAAGGGGGACCATTTTTTTTCCTTGCTTATGTTTTTCGCTATCTGGTGACAGATCGTGTTTTCTTTCTCTTGATGCATAGGTAATACAATCAAATGGCGTCTACATCTAGATCAGCAACAAAACTAGTTTTTTACAAATTTCAACGTGTGACCCAAAAATCATAGTTACATGATGAGTACGCTGAGATTAAAGACACAAACCTCAGGCACATAGACATGGGAGAATTCCTGAGAGTTTGTAGCAATCCGACGAAAAGGTCAACCTTGAGGTCCGCATTAATCTATTCTGGGTTAGTAAATGCAAAATCATATCCAGGGACTGTACAGTTAGCCGAGTTGATCATGACCTTATCCCGACATTTTGTTCCTGATGAAAGGGTAGTAAAGAGTGTTACTGGAGAAGTGGTCTTAGATCTGTGACTTGGTAACATCAAGAGAGTTTTCCATCTACCTAGAGCCCATCAGTTCATCAGACTCTCATATGAAACAACTGAGAGATGGTATAAAGATCACCACCAGGAGGCCATTGACATCATACACTCCTTATACTTCATTGAGAATCCACCTCAAGGAAAGAAAATTAGTAAAGTGGATATGACTCGAGGATACATGAAGGATGAAATTGAATATTCAATCATTCTCCTAAGCAGAGTCATGGATTTGCCTACAGCAGGTCATCCCGCTCCATTCATGGTCAACTTCATTAAGACCATCAAACACACAAAGATGCCACTGGATTGGGCCACCACACTTAGTGAGAACTTGTGTGATCAGTTGCAAATGGTAAATGACAAGAAGAAGTTCTACATGACTTCTTATGTGGTGTATCTACTTGCAGCAAGGGCAACCAACTATCCTGGGTTGTATAAAAAGGGCAATATGCAAAACCCTAATGCATGGCCATATATAGTTTATCCTCAATTGGTGAAGATGAAGCTCTCACGACAAAGAAAGGAGTATAGAATTGTAAATGATGCCTTCATCTTTGCCATTATTTGATTCATCGAAGGAGATTATGGGAAGAGATTGTCTGATAAAGCCAAGGCACAGATCATAGCTCTCGGTGCATATTTCATCCAATTTTAGACATTCACATACATTCAAGTAGGTGGTGCATCCATCAATCCAAAGAAACTCCCAAGGTACCCAAGTGACAAGTTGGTCCTGATAGAAATATCTAGGTAGATTGAGTCAGCTTATGAGAGGATCAAAAGACAATGAAGGCCTTGTTGGGATTGGCCTTTTGTAATAGGAGCATATCAAGTGAAGAGAAAGTAGGATATCCCAACTTTCAAGTGGGAATGGGAGAATTACCCTCTTGAAAAGTATAACTCTCCTCGACCATTCTTTGACAATGTTGGTAAAGTGGAAAACCTAGTAGGAAAGGAGTTCTATCATGAGGACGCCATTGAAGATCATTGGATGAATGCTACAAATGACTACGATGTCCGCATCAGATACTATTGTAGGATGACTTTGTATCTAGCAGAGAAGGCTCTCCATTTGACCATCCTTGATGAGATAAGGTTACAGGACTCAAAAGAACTACTAGATCCTCTATTCAATACAAATAAAGTTGGCAAGAGACCCATTCTGAATGCAGAAGTTGATAGAGAGGAAGGAGATGATATTAATCATTAAGCGAGACATGTCATTCAAATGACAAAGAGTTGGATCAAGAAACCCTTTCCACTTGATCCAATTCTGGATACAGTGATCTTCCATGCACATGCTCGCCTAGAAAGGGGTAAGGGAAGAAAAATCATAGTTCCTATCTTTGTACTCCAATCTCCTATTAGGCCTGAAATAGTCTACCAACTTGATCATCTAGTGGGATACTACCACCCTTCAGAGAGGAAGGGAAAGAGGAAGAGAGCCTCTCCTCAAAGGTTTTAGGTGGAGCATGTTGAAGAACAGGTCCCTTCCCAGCAATAGGAATAAAGTCCCCAAGAGCCCCGGGATGGTGGAGCTTCTCATATCTAAGTTGAATTTCTATTGCCTCTTGTTTTATCAAGTCGACAAGAAGAGGGAGAAATTCCAAAGACCTCCATTCCTCCGATGCATGAAGAGCCCGTTTCTCCTATGGTTCCATAGAAACAAAAGAGGATCAAGGTTAGAATGAACAAGAGGCAAAGAGTTTGTAAAAGATTAGTGCATAATCCATCTATTCCTGAGACCATTCCAAAGGAAGAATTAGATGAGGGGGAAACGAAATCAAATGAGGAGGAGGAACAAGTGCCTTTACAAAGAAGAACTCGGCTGGTAAAAGCCACATAATTGGAAAGAAGGAAGAATGCCATGAATACCCTGCCACCCACCCAAGCAGAAACAATAGAACTCTCTTCTTCGAAAGATGAAGTACAGTGATGGGTGAATGAGTAAAGGGAGCAAGGTGATGATGTTCTCTCCATCTTGGATTTTGATTTCATGCCTGTGGGTATGGAGTTAGTTGGAGATAAGATCAAAGATACCCCTATAGGTGAACTTCAACAACAAGATTGGATGCAGATGCCACCCGAGACACAAGGTCCTCATCTCACTCCTCCATGTCCACCTCAGGTCACAATGGTAGATAAGGGTTTAGTAACACCTCCACCTCCAAGTTCAGAAGAAGAACATGTTCAAAAGGAACTGTCATTACAAGGGCAACCAAAAGCAAGGGTTATTGATGAGCCATCAAAAGAGGCACATATAGTAGAATGTGTACAAAAACCTTCTTAGGAAGTTGAGGATCAAACTACAGGATCTACAGAAATTGAGACTATAGAAGAAGAGTCCTCACAATAAGAGACTCCAAGCAAGAGTGATAAAGGGAAGGAGGCAATTGAACACATCCCTTCATCATCTAGAGCCAAAGTTATAGAAAGAAATATCCCAAGATGGTTTCGAAAGGAAATAATGAGAAGTGCCAAGCATCAATTCCATGCTTTAGAGGATGATATTTGTGACATTGCAGAGATTTTCAACAAGTCTGAGTCTCCATTACATGATGCAATGCCATTTGTGTTCATCACTACTACACGGAACCAAGACTTATTTGCACAAGTGGCTCATCCTCCTGAAGGTACAGATGCAGAAGCTATTAGTCTTGAGCACTATGAAGTGAAAGATATTATGTTAGGAAAGCCTACACGGGATACATCTCAACAGATGATGACTATGGGATTCAAGGAGGTTCTCATCCATATGGAACAGGATGAGATTGAAATTAGAACACTTCGAAGGCAAGTTGAGATCCTAAAGGGATATCTAGCTAAAGTAATTGGTCCTCTTGATTTTGAACGCCCTGAGGAGACTTTGAATACCATTCTTAGATAAGGGGAAGGTGTATGGCTCAGTCCATTTTTGAGAGCTTGTCAGGATTGGCGAGATAGCCTTGAGGATAAGGGTGTCACTATAATCATAGGAATTTTGAATTTGTTTCATGCTACGCAAGAGAATGTTGATAAGATCGTGGCAATTTTGAGGTAGGACTTTAGTATCATGGATGAGGTACGGGCATGCAGCAAGGATTTACAAACTCCACAAGCCATAAAAGGGCAAAGATATCGCATTCTGATTAGTGTATATATTGAAGAAGAGTTAGACATGATAGATGATTGGATAGAAAAGATTGCAAATGCAAATAAAGTGATGGAAATATTGCATGATGAGATACATAGGTGCAAGGACCAAGCCCGAGAGTGAATTTTGGAAGCAAAAAAGTTGTATAGTGATGCATGCTTGGACATTTTTGAAGATGAAGAATGAGAGAAGTTGTTCCTAGTTGAGGTAGTCGTGGAAAATTTTAGGAAGACTTTGGAGGAAGCATCCAGTGATGAAGACATCAGACAAGCCTTCAGGACAGAGGAAGCACTGTTAGAGTTGGACACCAAACTCAGAGATTTTGCAGAGACTCGAATTGAGGTGGACAACTATAGACAGAAGGTCAAGGACAAGTATGAGGCTTTGGATCTTCTAGATGCCACTAAGATTACTGAGATGATAGAGAAATTCAAGGGTAAACATCCAAACATAGTTTTAAGATGAAGATGAACAAAACCCAAATGCCAAAATTTCAATTTTGACACTTAGTAAAATTTTGAGATTTTGACCCAGTTGAGGTCTACAGTTCTGCAGGTCCACAACTTTGTAATTCAAAGGTGTGCCAATAGTTGACTGCCAGTTCCAAAAATAGCACTTTCCATGCATTGGGGACGTGTTTTGATGGCAAGTTAACTCCGACACATGCTGAGTGAAGGGCTAACTTCTATTTTTGGCATCTCCATGCAATTCCACTTAGACTCATGGCTTCCTCCTACTTTCTCTCTCATGCTTTATTGTTTTTTACATGTAAAAGGCTCATGCATCCAATTAATGAATAAAATATGGATGGAGTCCCTCTAAGCACCAGTTAGATTGTCAGTTTTTATATATTTGGTTTGTTTTAATGTTTTAAAAGCATTTTATTGCATCAAGATATCTCTCACTCTAAACACAATTTGAGGAGACGATTTCTTATAAATACCCCATTGTAAAATGTAACAAGGGCTGTCGTTATTATGCAATAAAATTATGCTTTTGGTGCTAGCATTCAGAGTGTAGTTATTCTTGCCTAAATGTGTCATTGTTTTGTGGATTTTATTCATGAGATTGTGATTGAGCCAAAGGTTTATTGTGTTGTTTCTGGTTGTGCAATCTTTTAGTTCTGGTGGTTGCTATAGATATACGAATTTTGTTGACGTAATGAGCTTGAGAAGAGATCACCCGATTGTGTCTACATAGCTTTTTGTCTCACATGAGCACACTTTCAGTGGCCTTGCAATTTGATGAAGAGTGAAACATCATTCGACTTGTTAAAGATTCTTATCAACGATTGGATCAGTGGATTCTAGGAAGCGCTGCTCCTATTTTCATTGGTTTCCTACCGATTTCTTCAAAGGTTTAACTTGCAGCGTGTTGTGTTCTATAGCCTATGTCCATTTAGGAATTTCAATTTCAAGTCATTTGATTTCATGTTATTTGCTTTTAGTTTCATTATTTTCTTTACTAACCCTTTTTAGAATAGGAACACATTTTAGTTGCATTGGTAGTTGCATGCATTGAAAAACAAAAAATACAAAAAATATTGTTCTTTTGGTGTGATATTTTGAGACAACAAACAGATTTACTTCAATTCTGAGATAAGAGTTTTTAGAACCAGCAAAGGCCTCCTTGTAAACACTCACATTTATCTTCTACTAAGTGGATTTTGGTACATCGCAAGACAAATATTGAACCTTGGAGCGGATCCTTAAAAAGATTTTCTTTTCAAGAGAGGAATTACGCAATGGATTCCTACCGTTGACCTCGTGCAAAACGAACGCCCAACACATTATTTTTGTGCAATGATAATGATAGAAATTTGATGCAAATTTCTCTCTTAAAAAGTTGATGAAATAAACTCCAACATTCCTTTAGGTTGTTTGTCAGCTAACTAGGTATCTCAATAGGAGATAAATGTGATTGTTCATGAGGAGGTCTTTGCTAGTTTGAGAAAATTGAAATTGTGAAATTTATAAAATAGCCAGAAGCTAATGGTTTCCAATATTTTTTATATTTTCTATTTTTAATGAATATAGATTTTAATGTGCAACTACAAAGAGAGTGTAGTCTAGTGAGAGATAAAGAAAACTTGTGAAAATTAAAATGTAAATGAATATAAGCCATAATTGAAATACTTTTCAAATTAGGTCTTTAAGGGAATAAGGTGAAACCTATGTAGTTGACATAGTGCAAGGCAGGAGTATCCCTAAAGGAGATGTCCTAGCCCCCAATAAATAACCACACAATGGAAACACAATAACAATGCAAGATCTGATACCAAATTACAATAATTTATTCATAAAATAATTGTTACATACAATGTTCTGGGTTGTAAGGCCTTCCCGATTATGACCAAATACAAAGCAATTACATTAATAGTTCTACAAGATCCCTCAAGATCCAATCCAAACCCTAACTAGTCCAGATCCACACTCTGGTAAAAACCTCCAAGGAAAATTTAAAATTGTGCTCGCAAGCCCACCAAGCAATCTCCTTTTTTTTCTAAGCTATAACTACTAGCCCTTCTCAAACTTTATCCAAGATCCAAGTGTAAACTGCCTCACATTTGGCACTCTGTTCACACACTCTGGAAATATTCTCTCACTTAGCTACTCGATCTTCCATGCTCTTCTCTAGGCTGGATGATTAATCACAATCTTGCTATAAAATGCCTCACATTCGGCACTCTGTACACAGACTCAGGAAAAAATCGCTCTTCCACTACTCTCCACACTCACTCCTCCTCCTCCTCCTCTGAATGAATAATAATTAAAGACTTTAGCATAACCCCTACTTATACCAATATAAGCCACAAGTCAGCCCAGTATGCCAAAATTTAACATTAAATAATTGAAGAGCCACAAGTCGGCCTCCAACAAAAATTAAATGCCCAAAAATTGATACTCGAGTAAAATCACAATATCTCCTACCTTTGATTGAATTAAAATTTGCGCTTCAAAATGAGGTTAGTAATTTAGGTCCTCTACAACCCCTTAAGCTTGCTAAGGCTAATTCATTAAGGATATCTTTGGATTCATCCTAAAAGTCATGTACAGAAACTCGTCGTGCAAATCGCCAAAAATTGATACTCTAGGAGAATTGCCATATCTCCCAACTTATAATGAATTAGGACTAGCGACCTTAACCAGAGATATTAACATAGGCCCTTTTTAATACCTAAACTTCACATCCTCTAACTAATTTCATAAAATTAGTTACATAGCCTGCAACAGGCACCCAGAAACCAAAAAACACAATTCCAACAACAAGGTAAAAATAGCTCAAACTTCAACTCAATCCATCCAATCTCTATGCAATCATGAGGAAAGGTTCTCCAATGTGTCTCCAACACATCACTAACCATTAAAATCATAGCTCCACAAAAATACAAGCTTGATGCTCCTGCATCAAACTCCCCAGGTAAATAGAAAAGTATGTCCCATACTTTGATGCCCAAAGAAAGATCTGGAACCAACTTCATCTTTCCCAAAGGCTTCCACTTCATCAAAGTCAATAGAAAAAATCTGAAAATCAACCATCTATGATTCATCCACTAAAACATTATAATCAAATACATATCATCAACCCAATCAGCATGCTCACACCTAAGAACAAACTGAACATAATGCTTTATCAACAAACCCTCATCCACATCGGCAACTAGTGAATCCACACCAACAACAACAAACTCCATATCAACAAAAATATGTAACTCCTCAACAACATATGCAAAACTCTCAACACCAACCATCTCATTGCTCACACAAGATGCTCTGCAATACGTAACTCACCACCAATAGCAACCAGATCATCCATGACCAGATGCTCTGCAATCTCCATGTCAAACTCAGCCAACTGATCATGAAAACCAACCTCTGTCCCAGCATCAAAAAGGATAGGAATATCTTCAAAAACAACCTCCAACTACTCTACAAGTTTTCTATCAGACTCTACAATCTAGTCAACAAAACCAACCTCTTCCACCTCGACCTTACTGTGTCATCCTCTCTCACGAACAAGTCTCCTAACCGAACAGACAACTCTCTTCCAGATTGGTAGACTCCAACTCCAAAAACATCTATGAAATGTCTTCCTCATCCTATCCTTATCTTGATTAGCTAAACTAGTTTCAAAGAAAGCAACCTCCTCCTTAGCTCAATCAACCAAACTAGCTTCAAATCGAGTAGACATCTTAGAAAAATTTCTCTCTACTACATCACAGATATTTGCAATCATCTCAAGGTCCAATCCTCTCGAAGCCATCTCCTAAGATCTCCATAAACCCTCTGCAACAAATCCTTCCACACTCCTTGTGACAAACCCAAATTTTTTGCAAGTTAGATCCCAACCTGCCACCTCGCATGAACAATCAGGAACCACATCACAAGTCTAGGACCACAAATTTTTAATACACAAACTCTCCCTAATCATGCCTCAACAAGATTAAACTTCCATATTCACATTCATTGATCCATCTGCAAGTCCTCTACAATTACAAGTTAGAACCATGATCTACCACCTCACAACCAAGAGATCTAGGACTCCAAAAAGAAAATCCACCACCAGATCAAGATCAACTCATATCTACTCCACCAACCCAAGTCCTTTGCAAACTGCCTCATCTTTAGTGATCTATCAATGTACTCAGGAACAACCTTCACTCTGATACCACTTGACGTAATGAAAGGCAAGAGTATCCCTAAAGGAGATGTCCTCACCCCCAGAAAATAACCACACAATGGAAACACAATAACAATGCAACATCTGTTACCAAGTTACAATAATTTATTTATAAAATAACTATTACATACAATGTTTCGAGCTATAAGGCCTTCCCAATTATGGCCAAATACAAAGAAATTACATTAATAGTTCTATAAGATCCCTCAAGATCTAATCCAAACCCTAGCTAGTCTAGGTCCACATTTTGGTAGAAACCTCTAAGGAAAATCTAAACTTGTGCTCGCAAGCCCACCAAGCAATCTCCTCATTTTCCAAGTCGCAACTACTAGCTCTTCTCAAACTTTATCCAAGACCCAAGTGTAAACTACCTCACATTTGGTGCTCTGTCCACACACTTTGGAAATCTTCTCTCACTTAGCTACTCCATCTTCCATGCTCTTCTCCAAGTTGGATGATTAATCACAATCCTACTATAAACTACCTCACATTTGATGCTTTGTCCATAGATTTAGGAAAAAATTGCTCTTTCTCTACTCTCCACACTCACTCCTCCTTTGAATGAATGAATAATAATTAAAGACTTCACCACAACCTCTACTTATACCAATCTAAGCCACAAGTCATACCATAATGCCAAAAACTAACATTAAATACTTGAAGAGCCACAAGTTAGCCTCCAACAAAAATTAAATGTCCAAAAATTGATACCCGAATAAAATTATGATATTTCCTAGCTCCAATTGAATTAGAACTCATGCTTCAAACCAAGGTTGTTAATTTAGGTCCTCTACAACCCCTTAAGCTTTCTAAGGCTGATTCATTAAGGATATCTTTAGATTCATCCTAAATGTCATGCATAGAAACTTGTTGCGCAAACTGCCAGAAATTGATACTCCAGGAGAATTTCCATATCTCCCAACTTATAATGAATTAGGACTAGAGACCTTAACTAAAGATAGTAATCTAGGCCCTCTTCAATCCTTGAAATTTTCATTCTCTAACTCATTGCAAAAAATTAGTTACATGGACTACAACGGGCACCTAGAAACCAAAAAACACAGTTCCAAAAGCAAGGTAAAAATAGCTCAAACTTCAACTCAATCCATCCAATCTCTATGCAATCACGAGGAAAGGTTCTCCAATGTGTCTCCAACACATCCATAACCATGAATATCATAACTCCACCAAAATATAAACTCAATGTACAAGTTCATCAAAGGAACTTTTTAGAGGATGTATCATTTTTTGTAACTCATCAAATTGTACAATCACTCAAATGTATGCATAAATGAGATAAGTTAAAATGAACACACTAATTAAAATCCCTTCTCTAGTTCATCACAATAGAGGAATTCACAATAAAGGTGAAAAACTCTAGAAAACTAAAATCGGATAAACATCGCATACAATAAACAATCATCTCTTTTATTATTCATATATATGAAACACATTGACAAAGACACAATACTCTAGAAGGAATAAGCATGCTGAGAATATAAGAACCAATTGTATATTTATATTGCATAAAATTTTCTTCTTTATTACATTATACAATCATGTTTATATAAATAACCAACCTCAAATTTGTGATTTTTGGGGGTAGGGTTCCTCCCAAACAAAAGATGCGAAAAAGTAATGCAATTTAATCTAAGTTTATACAAAACTAAGTCCTGTCATGTTGCTAACTATCCTACACTTATTTTTATACCTTCATTATGTGCATGGGGTCATTACATGGGCACAAAATTAGAGAAGAAGAAGAAGAAACTCTAGCAGCTAAAACTGGCCTTTGAAGTGTTTCTCAAACTCCACTTCTCAAAATATAGTTGATTTTTATAGAAAAACCTTATGTTTGTATGAGAAACTCATAGTTAGCTCCAATGTACCCTATTTCCTCCAAAAACCCACAAGGAAGACTTCTAAAATAAGAACTAATGGTTAAAAATGTGAAAATGAGTCATTGGTCAAAATTGTCAGAAGCTAATTTTGTGCCCACAATTTTGCCCTCAAAATTATTCTATTGGGGTTGAGAAGATGGTTTAGGAGTTGTAGAGATGGTGGAGATAGTGGAGTTGGTAGACCTCTACAACTTCACAACTCCACAAGTATTTTATTCATAGCTCATAAGTTGGAACTTGAAAATAAATCATGGGCATGGTGGACCTTCATGACTTCACAACTCACAAATTGCAACTCACAATAGTGGAGTTGGTGGAGATGGTGGACCTTTGCAACTTCACAACTCTGCAAGAAAGTGACCACTCTATAGTTGGAACTTAAAAATAAATGCTAGAGTGGTGGAGATGGTAGACCTCTACAACTTCACAACACTACAACTTGTAACTTGTAATGGTGGAGTTGGTGGAGACGGTGGACCTCCACAACTAAGAAGTGAATGACTTTTGTTGAAGAATAGTTGGTGTAGTTGGTGGACTTCAACAAATTTACAAGCAACTTGCAACTTTGAATTTGGAACTTAAAAAAAATGGTGGAGTTGTTGGAAATAAGGGACCTCTATAACTTTGTAGGAAACTCACAAATATGTGATTCACAACTCGCAATAGTGGAGTTCATGAGCCTTTTTGACTTCACAAGCAACTCACAACTCTAAAAACAGAACTTAAAAATAAATAGTGTATGTGGTGGAGATGGTAGACCTCTACAAAATATAAAATTTGCAACTTGCAATGCTAGAGTTGCTGGACTTCTGCAACTCTAAAAATCTGAATTACATGATTGAAAACACCAAAAAAGATCGAAATATGGGTGGTTGGAGATGGAGTTTTGCAACTCCATAAATTTTCAACTTTGGACTTCCTTACATCCATCAAGGTCATCGATGGTGTGGACATATATAACTCCATAAATCTTATGGAGACTTAAAATAAACGAAAAGCAAATAGAAGGGTATGTCAAATTTGTTAGAGAGATAAAGCTTTGCAACTCCTACATCTATGAAAGTTCATAAAACAAATACATAGAGAAACAATGAAGAAATGAGAAAATGAGAATTTTAAAAATATGAAGAATTGACTAGAATTAATTGTTAGAGTAAAGGGTTAATTTAATTTAATTTACTAAATTACCTTTACTCCCTATTTAAGATTTCCCTTTGTGCACTTGCATTTCCATATAATAATTAATTTGTAATTATTAAATGTCATTTACCTCTAAGGGTTTCCCTTTTAGGTTTTTAATCTCCTTCGTAAGGATTGATTGGTTGTAAATTTATTCATTCTATTTTGCACAAGTAAATACAATCTTCTTGTTTATTGAGAAAACCCTTCTCTCTACCTTTGTTACTTCCTTGTTACAGGTTATTTGCATGTAGGATATGTAGGAGTTGATGAAATCCAACTCCGCAGTCGCCAAGATCACCTACATGCAAATAGCTTGCTGAAGAGAAACCGAAAGAGCAAGAGCATGAAGCAAACAATGCAAGAGGAAATATTTCACAATAGGAAAATGAGATTGCTATGTGAATGGAATAATTTACAATGAGAGAGAGACCGTTTAAAAAGGCCTCATGGAAGCTTGTAGAACAAGCTGGAAGGAGGTAGAGGACAAAAATGACAACTCAGCACATATCCTCAAAAAGTGGAATATGCTAAAAAAGGAGAAAACTCCCGAGTTGTCAACAACAACCACTACATGCATTAAATACTAAATATGCATTAACCTAAGTAAGCTTAAGTAGTAGAATAAATAATTAATAATTAATTATTTACTCTAACACCCCCCCTTAAGTGCAACTTAGGGGAATGCCTTAAGCTCCTAAAACTAAGATGAAATGCATAATGGGTCCCGGCAACGAGACCATGTTAGGTACCCATGTACAATGCAACCTCTGTAAAACGGAGAAAGAGGGAAAACCCTATGGGAAAAACCCTCCTCCAAAAAAGAGGTAAAAACAACATGCTAAAAAAAACATGAAGTGAAGGAAGGAAGGCCTCAACCAATCCCCCCAAGGACAACTTCCGCCAGAAATGTTTCAAGAGACTCTCTCAAAACCATAAGTACAACCAGCCCCCCCATGAGAATAGACACCAAGCCCCCCCCATAATGATGGAGCTCCTGTAGAAATGATTGAACCAATGAAACTCCAATTCGAAAGGAACAAAGGCACGAAACAAGGAAATCCCTGCGTGAGAGGAGCAATTGGAAAGCCTAGCTGATGTCCAGAAGAGAATGTATGAGGAACCGAAAAGGGAATCCCCAAGGCAGGTGTGATGACATTGTCATGAATGTCCACTGAAGTATCTGCAACAAGTGTACCTGGAGTCTCAATAAATGAAGCTGGAAGATCAGGTAGAGCGGAAGGAGAATCTTGTAGAGAGGAAAAGCCCTCATCTGGTTGTGGTGTGGCAGTCAAAGTAGGGATCTCAGGAACAATACAAAGGTTCAAGTGTCCTGACTGCACCACACGATGCTCCTGCGAAGGAGATGGTGGACCAAAGTGTGAGAAGGTATAGAGATGAGTGGAAGGATCAACTGCCCCTGTAGCAATAAGATCTCCTGTAGCACGATCTCGAATGAAGACTGAATCAGTAGTGAACTCAACTGTCTTCCCTGATCCACTGCGTGTAATCTGAGAAATTGAGAGAAGGTTGGCAGACAAAGATGGAACATACAATACATCATTGAATATACCATCTTGGATGTGAACTGAACCTTTCCCACAGACTGGTAATGCAGTGTTATTCCCCATGAGAATGTGAGGAATAGGAGAAGCCTCAAGAGTGGAGAAGACACCTTGAGAAGATGTCATATGGTGAGAAGCTCCTAAATCCAGTATCCAAGGAACCTGTGAAGAAGATGCAATAGAAGCCTGTAATGCATGACCCTTTCCAAGATCTGATGTAGATGTTGAAGAGGTGGAAGAAGCCTAAAAAGAAGACCCTTGTGAGGTAGAAGAGGATGGAGAGGAAATAGTGCTCTTCTGAAGGAGAGCGTGCAAATCAGCAATCTGTTTCTCATAGCCATCACATCTCTTTTGAAAACAACGTGCCTCATCATGAGATCCTTTCCCACAATAGGAACAGGTAGGAGTTGCGGTCTTCTTTTTCTCCTTCTTGTTAGAAGATGATGAACTAGAGGGATCTGATAGCTGCTTCAACTTCTGTTCCTGTGTAACCTTGGAAAGCAATACCTGTGACTGAGAATTTGAAAGTGAATCCATTTGAGTAATCTTCGATTGTTCACGGGTTAATCGATTACAAAATATCTCAAATGAAGGCATCCTATGTCTATCACCCAAGGCATCCATAGTGGAGTAGAAAGTGGAAGAGAAGATCTGATACTGTCCCTTTAACTTTGAGAGTACCAAAAAGATACACTCATCATCTGTTTTGTTCTTCCCACATCCCTGCAAAAGTGTACGTAGAGATTTGAACTTCATCAAGAAGTCCTCAATGGTGGGAAAGTGATCAGGTGTCAAAGAAGTCAATTCTGCATCTAGCTGAAGTGCCCGAAACTCATTCACTTGTCCAAACAAAGTCTGAAATCTTAGCCAATAAGCCCGTGGAGTAGTCAAACCATCCAAGTGAAACAACAAGCTGTTTGAAATGTTGAGTGCAATAAGCCCCATGGCTTCATCCATCTTGTTCCTGTGTTGTAGAATCTCAAAAGGTCGTTGGAGATTAGGCTGATGCTCATCCAGACAAGACCATAGACCTCTTGACATTAGAAGTCTAGTCATTTGTGCCTTCCATGTGTGGTAGTTGTGTGGTGTGAGACGGGATATAGATGGATCCGCCATTGAGAGAAAGAAGAAGACGGAAGTAGAAGGGTCTTAACTGAAGTAAATTACAGAAAAGAAAGACACCCCCCCACAAACGTACAAAAATATCTCCCAAATACCAAAAAAAAACAACTAAGGAAAGCAAAAAAACTGGAAGGGAACCTGGATTTGTTGATGCAGAATAAGAGGAAACAAAAGCCTCTACTTTGACACCAAAAATGGAAGCTCAAACGAACTCAAAATCGTGCAAAACTAGCACCAATGTGTCCGTCTCTGAGTCAGCTTTCCGACGCTTCTTTCGGATCGGAAAAAGACCTCCGTATGCTCAAGTTATAGCCAAAAAACCGACTGCTGCTCGAAAAATGCACTTGCTGGAAAATTACAGACAGTGGCATAAATTTGACGGCCGTATGCCCGTCACAGACCAGTCGCCGGCAAAAAAAATCCGATTACCGGAAATTGACGTCACTGTCCGGAAAGTGACGTCACTGTCTGGAAAAGACGTCAGCGTCAGAAAAGTGACGTCACGGTCGGAAAAGTTGCAGACGGCGTCGGAGGAATATCCGCCGCCGGCGGTGGCGCCCGGGAGGAAAACCCAGAGGCGCCGCTGTCTGCGGTGGCGGAGGCGCTGCGCCCGGGCGGCAGACAGGAGGAGGCCGGGCAGCGGCGGAGCCGGGAGGAGCCGCGGCAGAGCGCGGGAGGCGCTGCCTGCTGCGGCCGCTGCGGGCGGCGCGCGGGTGGCGCAGCGGCGGCGCCCGAAAAAAAATTTTTTTAAAAAAAATCCGCGCTGCGTCCGTACGATCCGTACGGCAGCGAACCCGGGATCCTCAAAAAATCGCCAAAATTGCCCTGTCTCCAAAAACGAAAAGCTTTATATGAATCCTGACTGCAAACGGCCTTCCGGATCCAATGGTGATGCCCGTTTGGGCTGAAAGTGCTCCAAAAATTCGCTCTAGCCCTGATTTGAAGAAAAAATGCACAAACAAACTAGGGTTTGTGACTTCGAATCACGGCTTCACAAATCCTTCAAACAAGAAGCAGCAGGGAGGCTTTGATACCATGTAGGAGTTGATGAAATCCAACTCCGCAGTCGCCAAGATCACCTACATGCAAATAGCTTGCTGAAGAGAAACCGAAAGAGCAAGAGCATGAAGCAAACAATGCAAGAGGAAATATTTCACAATAGGAAAATGAGATTGCTATGTGAATGGAATAATTTACAATGAGAGAGAGACCATTTAAAAAGGCCTCATGGAAGCTTGTAGAACAAGCTGGAAGGAGGTAGAGGACAAAAATGACAACTCAGCACATATCCTCAAAAAGTGGAATATGCTAAAAAAGGAGAAAACTCCCGAGTTGTCAACAACAACCACTACATGCATTAAATACTAAATATGCATTAACCTAAGTAAGCTTAAGTAATAGAATAAATAATTAATAATTAATTATTTACTCTAATAGGATATCCATGGATCTATGGTTTTGTTCATTATCAAATCCTACATGGTATCAGAGCCTTGCCTGTAGTTGCGTATTCTTGTTTGAAGAAGAAGAAGAACTAGGGGGCTAAATAGACCTCATGATTGGCTTTGGAAGACACAAAACCCCTTCTTTTCATATGAAATTTGTTGATTTTGGACACTAGGAAAATCTGAGGCAAAAAAGTATTTGTCTACCACGGTCGTATGGCCCTCAACATGCATTCTGGCCCTCGACACACATTCTGAGGCTAAAAAAAAAATTAAAAAAATTGTGTTTTAAAAAATGCGACACGTAATAAAAAAATGTGTTGTCGAGCGGCAGCCATTGTGCCCATGCACCACCCGAGCTCCAGTCCTGCACATCGCCTATACTCTGTCTGACCTCTATTGCTAGCCTATGGTCTTATGGTGGAGGGTGTAGGGGCCTAAGTTTTAGCTCCTTTCAAAAAAATTTAAAGGATTGTAATTTTTTTTTTCCTATACAAATGCCCTGGCAGTCTTTTCACTCTGACTTGAGCATATAGGGGTATTTTTTTGATCCAAAAGAAGCACCAAAAAGCTTATTCAAAGAAGGAGATGATTGTGTAGGTATTTTTTGGAATTTGCTTTAGTTTGGTACCTATTTTTTTGCATGAAGTTAGATGATTATTTCTATCTTTTAGGGGGCGTACCTTGCTCGTTATAGCTCCATTTTTCAATATGAAAGAAGTGTCAAAAAGCTCTTCTCAAGCCCAATCTAGATTCTTTTTTATTTTGATAAGTATTTCTCAAAGGTACATGTGATTATCAAATTGAATCCTTTTTTTCTCTCATCTTTTTTACACATTCCTTCTAGCAGCTAGGGTTTGGTTTTTTGTATTGTGAGGGGTGTTTTTGTATTATTATTTCTATTATTTACATTTTTTAAAAAATTTTTTTTTGAAAATGCGCCTGGTAAACTTTTTAACGTGACTGGTAGCGCTGGCGCGACACGCCCATCGGTACCACCAACGCTTTGACCTAGAGCTATGAACCAGTGAGGCCACAAACGGGGGACCTCATCCCCATGAGATTTGAACCTGGATGGCAAGGATAACAACGCAACAACTTAACAATCACAACATGCCACTATTGGCTCCAAAAGGGTTTGTGGTAAACCTAGTGTGACTCGAACCAGAGTTGATGCATAGCACCGGGATCATTAGCCTAACACTATGCCTCACGAATCCCCTTCAAACCAACTCGGCTACTCACTCACCCTTTTTCTATTATTTACATTAGTAAACTAGTTTTTTTTCAAAAAAATAATCCAACACCTTATAAAAAGAATTGTCGAGACCTCTTCTTGTCTAGAACTTCTAACCCCTCATAGTTATCACACATGGAAGTCCCTGATGACATAGATTCTCTGGTCAAAAGGGTTGTGGTCTTATTTAGATGCAGTGCAACCAATTTTATAGAGGCCTTTTGAGGTCATGCAACATAGGAAAAAGATGGATAAGGCAATGGGGTTGATTTCTTATAGGTATCTAACAGTCTACTATTTCATCTTGAAGGGTGCAATACCCCTCTAACTATGTGGACCAAGCTTGATGGCTTGTTTGGTACATTGAATGAGTTCAGGGCACTTCAAATTGAGGTAGACCTTACCACTCTTGTACGAGATTCTTTTCCATCCATTGAGGACTTCTTGATGAAGTTCAACAACAAAGATCTTTATTGCAAGGTTATGTGAAAACCAAGACTAGCACTGAGTGCATTTACCTGATTCTTTTTAAGCTTCATGGAAACTTTTAGATTTTTGCTTCTACCTTCTATTCCACCAAAGATGCTTTGGGTAATATATTTACCATGCCATCCTTTGAGGTTTTTTGTGATCATTTGACTCAAAAGCAAGCTAATCTCTCTTAGTTGGATTCTTTCACAGGCTCATAAACTTATGCATTGGTAGTTCGGCTATCTTCTAGGATGAAGGAGAAGAGACATAAATCACATCTTACAAAATCTCAGATTGATTCTATCCCTCACATCACATTAGACCTACCTCCTCCTAAGGGAGATAAACCAAAGCCAAAATTACCAAAGTGTGCTTATTATAATAAGCCCAATCATGATGAGTCACATTGCTATGAGAAGAAGTTAGATGGATATTCCAAATAGGTTTCATATTTGACAACTTTCCTTTAGAAGAACAACATTGATATTCCTTCTACTTCTCACAGATCTTTATCATCATCATCATAATTTTATTTAGACAGTAAAGATATAGGAAAGGGTCATGCACTATGTGCAACTACTACTCCACCCTCTTCTAGATGGTTACTGGATTTAGGTGCTTCACACCATATGACATCTTCTCAGGATTTGTTCTCTTCTTTTGAGCCTTCTCCTACTCCATACATTTTGATGGGGAACAACATTGCTATGATTGTATGTGGGAAAGATTCTATTGGCATTGATGATAGTACATTTTGTGATGTACTCTATGTTCCATCTTTGTCCTCTAACCTTCTCTCTATTTATCAAATTACACACAGTGGGACAAGTAAGACAATTGATTTTGCACAAGATCTAGTGTACATCAGAGGTAGTGAGACAGACAATATTATTGGTACAAGGATTGTTGATCATTCTTCCTACCTATACTCCTCTCATTTTGGTCCACCATCTCCACTATTAGAGACTCACTCTCCTTCTTCACGGGAGACTACTGAGGTGTCACTTAAACTTATGTGTTGTTCCTAAGACCAGTGTTGTGACTTCTACACCTTCACCTCATGTTCAAATTCCATCTATTGCATAGGATTACTCTTTAGCATTACCTACCATTGCAAATCCAATCATCGAGCCACCTACTACAGTTGTTGAGGATATATCAAAGGACACACATCTCCTCTTAGATGATAGATTCAACACACCTGTTATCTCATCTCCATTGGAGATTCCATTTTAGGATTCTTATGAATTCTCCTTTGAGCATTAGCTAGGACTTCCAACCTCACCTTAAATTAGGTTTTTCACCCTCCTTGTCCACTGCCTTTGCTTCTTTCAAATTGGAGCCACATTGGTATGTTCATCAACACATGAGTTCTGCCATTCTGGGGGCTATTGAGTCTTAAGCTTCTATCATGGGGGTTTTTATTGTACTTATGGTCTTGAGAGAGTCTCTTGAGATATTTCAATTGTGCATCTTTTTCTATCTCTTTTTGTAGTAGGGTTTTTCCCACTAGGTTTTCTCTATTTCTCCATTTCATAGAGATTTGGTTGTGATTGGGTATCTCACTAGGACTTGTTGCCGAGACACAAGTTTTCTTTCAGCATTACATTGTAGTTTCTTTGCTTTTTCTACATTGTTTGTAGTTGCATTGTTGCTCATCTTAAGGATGAGTGTTTGAGTTTAAGGTTAATTTCATTTCATTTATTAAATAACCTTTACCCCCTTCTTAATATTTCCCTTTATGCACTTGCATTTCCATTTTATAATTAATTAGTAATTATTAAATGTTATTTACCTCTCAGGGTTTCCCTTTTAGGTTTTCGATATCCTTCATAAGGATTGATTAGTTGTAAATTTATTCATTATGTTTTGCACAAGTAAATACAATCTTCTTGTTTATTGAGCAAACCCTTCTCTCTCTACCTTTCTTGCTTCCTTGTAACATGTTATTTGCATGTAGGATATCCAAGGATCTATGGTTTTGTTCATTATCAAATCCTACATTAACCAAGGTTACCTCATTAAAGAAAACTATTAAAAGCACTTGAATGTGTACATGATTTGACAAATAATAAAAGTGAAGACAACATAAATAAGAAGACCAAAAGAAAAAAATAAGAAGAGGGGTTCCCCATTTTTGTAAGTGCTTGAAATGGGGAATGTGCTATAAGGCCATAACATACATGTTCATGAATCACTTCCTAAAAACTAGTGCATGTGAATCTCAATGTGCATGGACCATTGATGATGGACTGGATTAAAATAAATTTGAAATGACACTTTGATAATCACAAAAGATGACAATTGGATTTTGGAAAGGAATGCCAAAGTCAGTAAGGATTCTATAAATCCAAATGACCTTAGTAGCTTTTCCTCAATATGTAGCCTTAATGGATGAAAGAGAAATTTCATAATGCTTCTTGCTTAACTAAGAAATTGGAAAGGATCTAAGAGAGAAGCAATACCCAAAAGTAGACTTGTGATCCTAAGAATTGTCTACCAAATGTGAATCTATATATCCTACTAAGTTAATATCTAGATATGTTGAAAACTTAATGCCATAATTGTGAGTACTCTAGATGTAATGAATAATCCACTTAACTTCTTTCTAATGCAACTCATGTGGAACCTACATAAACTAAGAGACCAAGCATACAATATATTAAATATTAGGTCTTATAAGACTCAAGTATATGAGGTTACAAACCAATTAATAATACAAGGTTGCATTAACCAAGTGTGAAAAACAAGAAGCCTCAAGTTTAACCCCTAATAGAAATAAAGTTGGTGCAAACTTGTAACCAGTCATTTGAAATATATCAAGAGCATACTTAGGTTGGACAATGAATATAGTAGAAGGTGGTCCAGTTATCTCAATCCCTAAGAAGTGGTGTATTAGGCCTTAATTAGACATGAAGAATTAATCATGAAGGGAATTTTTGTTTGTCATGATGGAAAATGAGTAACCCCTCATGACCAACATGTTTTCAACATACAAGACAAGAAAAGTGAGAGTATCGTCCTACTACAAAATGTATATGTTTAGATCATAATGACATTGAGTGAATCAAACTAAAGAAGGAAATAATCGATCTTGGCATACCAAGCTCAAGGTGCCTATTCAAGGCCATATAGGAACTTTCAAAGGTAACAACAAAGTGCAAGATCTATAATGAACCATTGTGGATGCTCTATTTAGATCTCCTCTTGAAGATCACTGTGAAGATAAGAACTCTTCACATCCATCTAGTGAACTTCCCAGTGATGAGATGAAGTAATGAAAAGGAAAGTTAGATAGAATTCATCTTTGCAACTGGTGCAAAGTTCTTAAAGTAGTCATTTCCAGGAACCTAGGAAACAACCCATTTATAGAAAAAATTGTTTGTTAGATCAACTTGCACCCAAAAAAAATTATTCCCTCGAGAAGAGGGATTAAATCCAAATCATGGTTCATTTATAAGGAATTGAACTCTTTCATAACAACACACCACTTAGGAATACTAGAATACTCTCAAAATAATTGTGGATTAGAAGTTGTATCAATGAAGTGGTATGGAGCTTACTCAAACTGTACCTTATTCTTCTCTAATTCAAAGGATCACCAGCCCAATCAAATGTCAAATCTAATGTCTTTTGAGCCCAATGAGGCCCAATAGGTATTGAAGCATGTGGATAACCTAGAGGAGAATCATCCTCTAAATGATGACTAGAAGGGGAGGAAGACAGTGTCTCATCATCGTCATCATCATCATCATTTAAAGTAAAATATGACTATGCATCTAGATCAAGTGGATCAAAAAATTCAAAATAATTATCATCATGCAATCACAATGTCTCCATAGGAATGAACAAAAAAGAAGAAATAAAAGAGGAACTAGGGGTATCCTCCTAAGAAAAACATGCCTCCTGATAAAAATCTCAAGTACGTTGGGATGGAAACACCTCTAGCCTCTGACACCATCTAGATACCTAACAACTATACAAGGTCTACTCTATGAATCCATGGTATTGCATTTATCTACTAGAATATGGGCTTATGCAAGAGACCCAAACACTTAGATGTGTTCAATTATAGGTTTTTAACCAATCTATTCTTGAAAAGGAGTTACACTCTTTACAACTCAATAAGGAGAATGTCTTTAATCTGCTTTTTCTCCTCAGGATTCCTAGTCTCATACTTCAATGACTTAAAAATTGTCATACCAAATCCTTCTTCCAATCTTTTCAATTTTTTTTGAAGGGTGGGGGTAGTCTTCTGGAAGATAATTTGTTCGTCTTCTTCTTCTTGTTCTCCCAACTTCAATTTCTTCTTGGTATTGGCTGACCTTTTGGTAAACACAATAATGGAAGCTTTAGTAGGTTTGGTTATAATAACCTTCCCTTCTTCTTTTGAGGCTCTTCTTCCTTTGATTCTACTTCCTCCACTTCATCTTCTTCATCCTCAACATCGTCTCCTTTTCCCTCAGAAAGCATGAGAGGAGAACTTGATTGCTTTGTATTTTTTATTATCTTTTCTATCCTCTTCCTTCCTCTATTCACTACTTGAGGTAGCTTGATATCAAGCTCAATTCTTGCCTTGGCCTCATCACATGTTCCAAAATAGGTGGCTTTAGGATCCACATGCTCATTCAGTAGAGCTTTGATGATATCCTTAGTGTCATCAATGTTAACCTCATATTCTAGAGGCTTAACCCATGCTACTCTAGGTCTAACTACTTGAATATAGACTTTGTCATAGTCAACCATGAAATAGATATCTTGCTCATAGTCTTCTACAAGATTATTGGGTATTCTAAACCTATTTTTCATCTTTTCTTTGAATGTTTCAAAATAATTATCCATGATGCTGTCAAAATTCTCACCCATTTCTGCTATGAATTCATTGATTTGGTATAATATTGGAACATCCTTCCTCCATACTATAGATCCTTTGAAAGGGAAAATTTTTTGAACAAAGATAAATAAACATGTCAAAAGATAACTAAACTTACATGGGTTATTCTTTGACACTCAGATGCTCTCCATATTCTTGTTGAATTGGTTCAACAATAGCTTGGCAAGGTCAAAAGACAAAGTATTCTTTACCACCTTGTATGCAAGATTCATAGCTTCACACGACACTCTGTTCAACTGACTTGAGCTGTATATTTTGTGAACAATCACATGGATGCCAAACTTTAGCTCCATGTTTGTCATGCGACTCAGCTTCGTGCCTCTTATGTCCCACTCGAAAAGAGTTCACTTAGCCAATTCAACCTAACCTAGGGTTTTGGTGGACTTTGCCTTATTCAACATTGGCAGTCCAATGATTTTGTGAATCATTTTCTTCATTATCTGAATGGGGTGATCCAACCACAATTGTCCATTATGAACACGACTCAGAATAAGTCTGATCTATTTGACTTGAGAATCCTTTGGCATATGTGAAATATGTGTAAAACCCTTGGTTTCCAAATGTTGATGTTCGGGTTTTAATACACCATCTACACATAATTTTGTCGACACCTCATTCATTTCTAGGGTACCGAGTTCCTGAATAGAACAATGGTAGAATGAATGGATTTCGTGCACAAGTAATACCTTGGGCAAAATTTGAGACTATGCACTAGTTGGGTCGAGCACCTTTGTAATTGTCAGACTCAACTTGAATGTAGGTGCCTTGTAGTCGACTCCACAAACCAACATTTCATAACCTTTCTTGACTTTTCTAGTTGATGATGCCATTTCTTGGTAGGGCTTCTAAAAATACTCAAATCAGTTGGGGGTTTTGAGTTCGCTCTTTGCTCTATGCTTTGTAAAATTTGCAGTGAAATAATGCAATTGATTTCTTCCTTTTAACAAATTTCTTCTTTTCAATTGTCATTAATGGTTCGTACGTATACTTGCTTGGTGACAAATTGTCCTCCACTCAGTTTAGTCTTTAATGCTTGGGAGACATTCTTAGCTCAGTAGAGTCACCATCACTCAATGTTTGTATCCAATGCTCTAGTGTATCCCAAACTCGCTCAGTAAGATCTTGCAACCTGATCTTGCTTGGTAAGGTCTTGAATTTACCATCATCACTCGATGATCCTTGTGCATCTTGAATGTTGATATGGATATTTCTACTTGCTAGCTAGAACTGATGTTAGATGAATTCTTCTAAATCATAATTCTAGTGGTCTGCATAGGGAACTAAGTTGAAATGGTTGGACCACCTAACTCATTGAATTGGGTCTCAACAATTTCAAGCCTTTGGCTTGCATTCTCTAGAGATTTCTACATCCATTGTTGCCTCATCTCTTTTATGATATTATCAGCTCTTGCTTTCTTTTCATCTTCAACTCTATCTCTATTCATGTAATTCTTGGCAAGATGTCCAAGTTTTATACAAACAAAACATCTCTTTGTAGTGTCTCTTTTCCTCATATGATGTTTCACACAATTTGCTCCAATGTGCCCATATTCACCATGCAATAGTGACATTTGCACCATGTGTTGTAATCCCATCCAAATATTGCTTTTACAATCTGCTCTGCTAGGTTCAACTTCTTAGTTTTGCGTTTTGAAGATATATGTCCTTGTTTATTGCACCTATAGCATTTTTCTTCAAATTTAGACGTTTCTTTGCATTCACTTGCTCTATTCCATGCTTATTGCAATTGAAGAACTTTCCATTGAATTTTTCTTTGTCGTTGCTCCAACATTTGTTTGATGTATGACCTATCTCACCACAATGATTGCAAGAAGGTCTTTTATTCTTTTGAGTTCCTTGCTGAGATGATTCACCTTCTTCCATATATCCTAATCTAGCTTTCCCTTTGTGTCTATACTGACTTTTCTCATTCAATTGATTCATGCTTGAGATTTCATCATTCTTTCATTGGTTTTCTTTTCTATGCTGAGATCATTCTACAGTCTTTCATTCTCTGATCTTAGATTCATGAGTTCTTCATTTGCACTAGTGAGGTGATCAATAAAATTTTATTTTTGCAGGGATAGTTGATTGATTTCATTATCCTTTCCTTCTATCTCTTCTTTGGATTTTTCCTTTTGTTCCATGACTTCACATAATTTGACTAATTGGATTTCTTGCTCTCTTTTCATCTTTCTGACTTCTTCTTGAAGAGTAAGATTCTTCTCAAGTAGATCTTTGATTGCTACATCAACTTCATATGAATTTCTTTCTAGGAATAAGTCTTCAATCCTTTCTTAAATATAGAGATTGTCATCCACTTGTGTTGCAAGATATTTTCTTCGTTGCAATGATTGAGAGAGTTGCTCCTTTGATTTCTTGAGATTTCCAATGGCCAATTCCAGATCCAACTTCTCATTCTCAATAACCTTATCTAGCCTGTATACCTCCATTGCCTCCAATATTTTCTCAAAATGTTAAACTTCTTCTGTGAGAACCAAGAGCTTTGATACTAATTGTTGGAAATATAAGATAGGCAAGGTTACTGAGATGGGAAGGGTGAATCAAGAACCAATAAAACTTTAAACTTATTTCGCCAATTAATCCTTCATATATTATTCTAATCTAGTTGCATGCATGAAAGAATGAAAGCAATAAAACATTCATAACACTTTGACACAAGATATGGTGACCCAAAAACCTTCCAATAAGAAAGTAAAACTAAGGTGGGATGATACCCACAAGCTTTAGTGTTGTAGTATAAAGTTAGCTTGTTAAGGCTTACAATTGACCATTTCAGGTGATCTACCCTGTTAGGAGCAATAAGGACTATGAAATCCACCATGTTAAAGGATTTACAAACATACAATGAAGTATGCACATGGTTAAGAGATTTAGAAAAATATTATTAAGTCCACCCTGTTAAAGGATTTGATTGGTGCACCTATTGGGATGAATCAACAACTGATCTCTGATCTGCAACTTAGTTTGTTGGTTGAGATTCCTTGATTTGCAATGATCACCTGACTATGATGGATAAGTCTCTGTTGTACCATACACTGCTTGTAGCCTTCAATTCTCTTTCATCTACTTCTTAATTCTTCTCATACATGTTATATTTGGATGTGATACAATACATTGCATATATATCAATCCAATTAACTCATTGTTGGAGTCAACTACAATACCAAATTAATCATAATTCACAAAGTCAGCCCAATTGCTATAACTCGGGTTCTGAAGACAAACTTGGTGATGTTCTGACACTCGACAACCACTGCCAATGCTTGACAAACTTTAGCACTTGATTGACATTGAAGCTCGATCTATACTGATCACTTCAAGTAGCTCAAACTTGGTCAACACTGCATGGCTCGGTGAACATTGAGAAACTCGGTACTAACTAAATCAGTCAGTTGACACTGCATGACTCAATCAACACTAGATTCACTATGTTAACACTATGAGCTCAATAGCCACTATAGAACTTGGTTAACACTATAGATCTCGGTTAACACTATGATCTTCTTCACTTCTATTGGATAGCTCAGTAGCTACTACTACGCTTTGTTTACATTGTACATTGCCTCTAAAGCTCGGTAAACACCGTGGAACTTGGAAAACACTATAAACTATCTTAGGTGCTCGATAGACACTATGAAACTTGGCATGAACTGCATTTTAACTATTTAGCTCAAGAACAACTAAAACACTTGGTTAACACTGCTGAGTGAATGATAAGATCAATAGCAATTGTAGAGCTTGGTAGCAATGTATCCATCTAACTAAGTGTTAAGTCACTAATAGATAGATTGACCTTAATGTCAACAACAAGATGAGCTAGAAATAAAATCTAGAAAAATGAACTCTCTAATTGTGTAGTTCTCTTCACCATCATTTCAGTTGATATCTCATTTTTGAAAAATTGAGTACTAGGGTGAAAGTTATGGTCAAATGAAGGAATGCTCTTCAACCTGCAAAACTAGGCAAAATGGAAAAATATCTAATAAAACCCTCCTCCAATGCACATAGCTCATCTCCAAATTTTTGGTGATATCTTTGTTTGAAACTATTTTGACACCTAAAGACCAAGATATAATTGTTTACAAAATAATTGCCCTTTATAGGAGTCGGGGTCTAGAGGAGCACATAACGCTGAAGGCTAACCCCACAAGATGTGGTGCATAGGTAGTGGTTGCTAGAGGTGGCCCCACTAGAGATGTATCCCAATATACGTGGTCCTTGCTCAAGGTGGGCCCCATTGTAGGTCCATACCCCAATGGAGGAAAATTCTCCATTTGTATATTGTCCTTAAGATCTAAGCTACATACACATATTTGTAACTTATGCAAACAATCTTCTAAAATGATGAAACAAAAGCCAATCTTGACTTTCTTGAGCATTTTAAATGCAACAAACCACCATAAATGCTCTCTAAAGCCTTCAAAGTTTTGCAATCACTAGATCAAGGAAAAATAACATTTATGCAAAAAGAGACTTATTGCATCTTCATAAGTCTTGTGGTTCTCTAGATCGTACAACATGTAAGAGAAATAGAAAAAAGATTTTCCAAGACCTCTAAGTAATCTAAAATTTAAAAAATAACCTAATACCATGTTAGAATATACTAAAAAACATAAATAATTCCTCCTAATAAACAAGTTCACCTAAGTAAACTTAATAAAATAGTGAAATGAAAAAGAACCATTTACTCTAACATTCTTGATGTAGTTATATGCATACACAATTTATCTCTTGGCATCTTGGATAATTATGATATTTATATGAGGATTTAATTGTGTAGTTTTTATGAGTCAAACTCATTGACCCATGTTTCATGAGTAGTGGTTTACATGAACTCATCTCTTATGAGAATGAGTAAAATACTTAACAAAGACTTTCTAGGAGGCCACCCATCCCAATACTACTTCAGCTCAAGTACGCTTAACAACAAAGTTTCCTCCATGGTTAAACCCTATCTGCTTGCAACCCCATTTGTAAAACCTTTAGGAAGTGTTGCGCCTTATAAACCATTTATTAGAAAGCCCCTTAAGCTCATAAATTGATAAGTAGGAGATTTTTTCGATAGCAAGTCAAATTGTGATATTGTTATCACGATTCAATTATGTATTTCTTTTTGACTCACTCTCATTGACCCATGCTTCACGAGTAGTGGTTTACATGAACCCATCTTCCATGTGAACGATTGTAACACTTAGCACTCATTGCATCTAGCTGATGCCCATAGAGGTGAAGCATTGAGACTTTCTAGGAGATCTACATAATTTTCTCCATGGTTAAATTCACTCTTCTTATAACCCGATTTGCAAAGCCTTCACCAAGTAGTGTACCATATGAACCATTCATTGTAAAGCCCCTTAAACACATTGACTGATAGGGATGAGATATTTTCTACAACAAGTCAATTTTGTGATATTGTTATCAGAATTCAACTATGTAGTCTTTTGAGTCAAATATGTTTCATGAATAGTGGTTCACATGAACCCATCACTAATAACAAGTTTTTGAGTAACACACTTAACTATGAAGTTTTTTGCCATGGTTAATACCATGTTTTTGAGTAGTAGTTCACAATTTGACTTGCTTTGGAAAATATCTCCCGCATGTCTTAGAAAATAACATTTGACATTTCAATAGAGATGTCAAATGATAAGTTGACTTGGTTTGAGTCGAATTATTATGCGAGTAGATATTAAAGCAATATATGAATTATACAAAATTTTACTTAATACAAATTCTAGAAAATGAAAAATAATAAATTATATGCAATAATCCTTATTAATATGTAAAAAACACTAGTAATAATTGTAAAAGAAATAAAATCAATATTAATATTTTAATAATTAGTTAAAAAATATAATTGAATAAGAGTTGTGTTAAGCTAGAGTCCCACTTGATGCAAGAAAGATCTAAGATTAGAAAGAAATTAGTTTGGATGGCGAGAAAACATACGATGTATACAAGCCTTTGTATCAACATAAAACAATTTATCAATTTAGAAGAGGGGTACTTGATTGCTAGTAAGGAGCATTTATGTCAACCTTTAACCATATAATAAAATAGGGACTATTTTAAGAACAAAGTGTAAATAATTTTTATTTCATAGTAGGTAATTGATCTTGAAGTAAAGACTAAGTATGTAAACATTGCATTAAAATATAAAAATATATACATTTATATATTTCAATTTCTATTAAAAAAATATAATAACATGTTATTTATAAATGATTAATGCCGATAGGCATTCTACAATGGCAGAATGGGTGGAATGGGATGGTGTGAGCATGTTAATGTTAACTTTTATTCTTCAAGATTAAATTTGACAACCATCTACATGTCAAAAGTTTAAATCTTTTTATAAATAGAATATACTTTTAAAAATAATTTAGTAAACACAACATAAAATATTTGTTTAAATTATAATATTTGAATATATAAATCATCCATTTTTTTAGAAATTAAAATTAAAAGCTTAAGTTAGTAAAAACTTAAATAAACAGAGATAAAAAAAATATAAATAATTTTAGATGTAGTAAATTAAATAATAATTATTTTGTAGTGAATATCTAACATTTCTTTAAATAGATTTATTTAAGATATCTATACTGTATTCTGAAAATCACTATTTTCGATACAAACAAAATAATAGAGTTGCATGGAAAAGCATAAGTCTCTCCCCTGTTTTATCATACCCATACTTCTAATCGTCCATAGTGTAGTTCCATCACTACTATAGCACAATGGAAACAAATCGAAGGAATCCAAAAGCGCTTGATTACAAGCAAGTTTAAAATTAAAAGCACTGTTCCATATGACATCATGCTAAGTGAAATGGGGGCTGCGCCTATCGAGACACTTGCTATGGTTCGCCTTTTAAGCTATCTAAAAAGAATCGAAAAAATTGAAGAGAATAGATGGCCAAAAGTTGTCTTTAGGGACACACTATGTAAGCGAAAAAGGACATGGATGCAACAAAACATCAAGTGGATGAGTAAATGGAATATTCATTTCAATATGTGCCCCACAAATAATAAAGAAATAAAGGGCTTTGTTATGGAGAAATTCTACAAGAGAAATTGGGGAAGTGAGATTGGGAGGAAGAAACTATATTATATAAATGAGTTCAATCCCACTTGTGATCAACTCGAAAAAGTGTACATAGGAGCCAACATTTCTTGGAGAGCTAAAATTCTTATTGCTCAGCTGAGAACCAACTCTCACCAACTTCGTTGTGAGATCGGGCGTTGGAAGAGGCCAAAGGAGGCTTGGGAAGAGAGAATTTGCAGATTTTGCAATTCTGGGAAAGTGGAAACTAAACAACACTTTATTCTAGAATGTGAGGCCTACAAGGATAGCAGGGATAAGTTTGCGGATACTATATGTGACAGTTCTTGGCATAACCTGTTCAACGAAGAGTACATTGAGCAATTGGGGGGGCTCATCATTAGTCTACACAAGAGGCGAACAACGCTACTTAAGTCTGCTTGAGTTGTCTTGCTGTCCCATAGGCTATTTTTAGCCTCGTGGACGTTAAAATTTTATCCATCTATCTATCATATGGATTTATTGAAGACATTTTACTAGAGATTGCAAGCTTTGCAAGCTTGCAATCTCAGGCTGCAAGCTTTGGGTTTAACTAAGGAGGAAACTCCGTAGTTAAGCCCGCTCAGGGTGGAGTAGTACTGAGATGGGTGACCTCCCGGGAAGTCCCGGTGCTTCACCCCTGTGAGCATCACCTAGATCTAATGAGTGGTAAGTGTTCCATTTATTCTCATGAGAGATGGATTCATGTTGAATCACTACTCATGAAATATGGGTCATCGAGTTTGACTCAAAATCACACAGTTAAATCCTGATATTCATATCACGACATTTTACTAATCAAATCCTGATATTCATATCACGACATTTTACTAATCAGAGAAAACAAACAGCGAAATTATTCTGTAAATTGAAACCCGCGTATGCCAACGAAACCTGCAACGCGTAAACTTTAACAACTATAACCACGCCAATTTCTTTCCATATTTGGGCAGGTTCTCCAGCTCTTCATTTTCACGGAATCAGCACATTTTTAAACCCACGAACATTCGACGATGGTGGTAAACAGAACTAGAAATCAGACATATACAGCGAGAAGCTCAATAAACGGCTTTGTTTTCGTCTGATTATACGGCCCGATGATGTTGTTCGGTGCAAGACTATATGCGCATTCCGCGATACTTCTGTTCACTCTGATTTATCTGAGGGTATTTTCGACCCCATCTGTAGTACAGTATATTTCAGGTGGGTTCTTCAGATTTTTTCACTCCACTTGAGATATTTGTCGATTGAATTAGGATCGTTCATTCTCGTGAACTTCAAATCCGTTGCGGTGAAATGAGGAAGATTGAATTGATTTGTGATTGCAACGTTTGAATCTGTTTCGGGTCAGTTGAATTCGTATAGATCTAGCAGTGGCATGCTGTTTTGTGGGCAACCTTGAGCCCATAGGGTTTCTGTTTATATCATCGGTAGAATTCTGATCACTAATTTAGAATGCAAAGGAAGCGACAAAAAATCTTTGTTTGAATAGATGCAAAACATTGCGATTGTCAACTGATTAAATGTAGCATCAGTACATTTTGTAAGGTGAGAATGTTATACCGTGCTGTTTTAGCTTTTTTCAGGGGGGCTGCAGAAAACTGGTACATCATATCATGTTGACTGACCATCTCAAAAATTTCATGGAACAATAAAGAAACGTTTCCGCTTCTTTTAGTGCATGAATGCTGTCTTCTTGCCTTAGTAGTGTGAGGATGTTGTATAGTGCTTTTTAGGTATAGTATTTGTATTCATATACCACATACGGTAAGCCACCTGCAAATTTTATGTTCAGAGTGCTATGTCTGGCCATGAAACAGAAATAAATCAGAGCTCATGTCAACTGTTTATAATGGAAACTTTCATTTAGTAATGTGAGAGAGCTGTGGAGAGTGAAAGCAAAATTTTTTTTTTATTAATCTACAGTCGCTGCGTTAAAGACGGAAAAGTCACCGCCAGTTTGTTGGCTGTAGCATAGTAGTCAATTAATTGAAATTAGTATTCAGTTGCTTTGTTGGATAGGTGCATGTGGATCAGTTTACTGTTGGAAAGGAACTTTGTTATAGGAATTCAGTATTGTTATCATTTGCAGAACCTTGGAACCTTAGAGACTGTAATAATATACAAGACTGTATATTGCTTGGTGTGCCACATGAACTGGAAATTTATCTGGAGTAATTGTGTGGGCACATATATGTTGTCTATATTGTTTAAAGCTGCAACACTAACTTGAAATTTTTTAGAAGCAGTTGTGGGCATGCACAGTTTGCAATCAAACACTCAGTCTTCCCTATAGTGCAGATGTTGGCACCTTTTGTGGATGTCTGTTTTGAATTACCATCCTGATATGAATCGTATGCACAGGGATGTCTATTATCAATTTGCAGCTGAGAACAAAAATAATTGGTGCTTCTTGTTTAGCCTCCAATTAAAAATCGAAAGAGGGAACAAAAACTGCATTGAATTTTCTTGTGAATGACCTATTTGAAACAGATTGGGCTGTAGTTTACGTTGACATCTGTGAAGCATCCTGTATACCAATTGCATAGCTGTGAGAGTGATGCTTCCGTTTTGTTTATAGATTCACACATTCAAATTTCAAAATAAATCTCCACACATTCTTAATTTTTAAATTAAATATCCGGTTGTCATGGAAGCGAAAACAAGTTTACAGGATATAGAAGACTATTCATATAGGTGTAGGTGAACTATTCTCAATCATCAATTAGGGAAAGGCATCCAGAGTCAATACTGGCAGCGAGTGTTGTGTTGGTCTATCTTATGGGCATTCCCGCACAACCCAAATTTACATAAAAATATAGTTCAAACTAATCTGTTAAAACAAAAACAAATACTAACTAATCTTATTTGTCTCAAAGGGTAGAGCAAGTCCATATCCAAGTACATTTCACAATCTGCAAGGAAAACATGCATTTGTAATCTATGATTGGCGAATTCACTGTGTTAGTGTAGAGTCCCAATTTTGACTTCTCTATGGAAAATTTCTGTACCAATCATACTTTCATGTGAGGGCATTTATTGCTACATATGCAATCTTCTCTTTTCCCAGCATGATTGCATTACTGTGAACAATGCATTAAAGCCCACAAAGCATTCATATTAGTGAGAAAAATCAGGATTGGATCTGGGTCACTAATTCTAGATAGGTCCCTTATTTAGCCCAAATATCTGATTAAGTTTGACCTAAAACTTCAAACTTTCCTTGTCATTGCCACTCCAGGCAATTTTGCATATTGGAGTCTATATGAATATTAACAGGGTGAGTAGTCTGTAAGTTTGCCACAGAAAAACTAACATCAAATTTGATACCGTCAATTTTGAGTCCAACAAAGGGAAATAGTGTAGATCTAATGACTCTGTTTGGAATGCAGTCAATATCAATAGTAAAATCCAATAGGCAAATTTGTAGATAGTACAAAATATCAGAGAAGCATTTGACACTGATTAAACTTAAATGGTGGTGCTCAGATCAGAATGGTAGCTGTCTGAATTAGAATTATTGGGATGGAGGGCTATTTAGGCACAATAAATCTGTCAAAATCCAAACATGAAGCCTAATTATCATCAGAAAAAAAAAACGCAAAATCCTAATACAAACAACAGAGCAGTAAATCATGACAAAATGATCTTGTTGTTAATATTCTTCAAATGACCTTATTCAGCCCAAAATCATGATAAAATGATCTTGTTCTTCATATTCTCCAATTAACCTTGTTTAGCCCAAAATATAAAATTGGTTATGCCTGACCCAAGAGTTGAAACTTTCCCTGTCATTGTCACTCCAGGCAAGGTTGCTTATCGGACTCTAAATATTAAAAGGTGCTCATTAGTCTATGAATTTGCCCTGAAAAAATGGACATTATTTTTGAATCCAACAAAGCCAGACCAAAATGGTAGCTGTCTGAATTAGAATTAGGGATGGAGGGCTATTTAGGCACAATAAATCTGTCAAAATCCAAATATGAAACCTAATTATCATCAGAAAAAAAAACACAAAATCCTAATACAAACAGCAGAGCAGTAAATCATGACAAAATGATCTTGTTCTTCATATTGACCGTATTCAGCCCAAAATCATGATAAAATGATCTTGTTGTTCATGTTCTCCAATTAACCTTGTTTAGCCCAAAATATAAAATTGGTTACACTTGACCCAAGAGTTGAAACTTTCTCTGTCATTGCCGCTCGAGGCAAGGTTGCGTATCGGACTCTAAATATTAAAGGTGCTCATTAGTCTATGAATTTGCCCCGAAAAAATGGACATTATTTTTGAATCCAACAAAGCTCTGAAGTTTGAACATTAAAAATTCTAGAATTTAACTACAAATACAAAAGTGAAAACGTGCAGATCTAATTATTGTGCTTGGAATGCCAGCAATTTCAGCAGTAAAATCCAATAGACAAATTTGCGAATAGGTCAAAAGATAGCAGAGGAGCAAATGACACCGAGAAAACTTCAGTGGCGGTGCTTGGATCAAAATGGTATCTGTTTGAATTAGAATCATTAGAGTTGAGGGCAATTTAGGCACAATAAATCTTCATATTCTTCAATGTTGGGTTTGTGCTTTTTTAAGTTGTACTATTCTTTTAAAAAATGACAGCAATACTAAGAGTGCTGTATAAGCTACTTCTGAACCATAGATATTTCATTGAAGCTTTTCAAGAAACAAATAAAATAAAAGCAAGAGCGGACAAACACAGAGACAGGGAGAGGCTCATAGTATCTGTATTTGTTCCCTGGTCAGACCATGTAGATGTCATTTTGTTGGACAAGCTGTCCTCCACAAATGATGACTAACATTTGCACAGTACCCAGAATGCTGAGCAGTTGTCTATTGAAAACCTTGATGCATACCACAAATAAGATGCAAAGGAGCAATAAATCAAGTTGCTTGAAAACAAGATGAGAACCTCCTAAAATTGATGATTGATAACGCTAACTGACATAAATCAAACAATTTTTGGTAAATGCAAAACAAGTACAGATCACCGAATTTTTAAAACACCGAATTTTTAAAACTTTAGGACAAAAAGTCTCCTGAAGAATGGGAAACATGAGAAAAGAAGAAGTGCACCTTTGATTTTGAGGAAGTCCTTATGTTGTGGTCTGAAAATCTGTCACACCTTTGATTTCAAGAAAGCCCTTATGTTGTGGTCTGAAAACCCGAATGTTGAATGCAAAGAACTGGCCATTTCTTTTACTGGCATTGGCGAGAAATGGTGGAATTATAGCAGGTACAGGCAACTGGTACTGAAGACATATTGTTGGTCTTCTTGCTAGGAAGGTTTGTGGAAGCTCTAAACGATGGGAGAGCTTCTTGCTGGGCATAAACCATTGGTGCCTTGGCAGACATGATATGACATAAAACAACAGGCACAAACACCTGGTGCACTGTGCAGAGGACATGGAAGGTTTGTATACATGCCACAGGGCACCGGAACAAAGCAAGCAGGCAGGCGAGGAGGATAAGAATTCACCAGCTTAGAAAGCAGCTGTTAAGATGCTTTAAGCAAGCGAGCTACTTAGCAAGATGACAATACCCCGCTGTAAAAAGAGTTTTCCAGGCTCAAAAGCCCACATAGAAAGTGCCTACCAGTTTAAAACATTGGATTTTTGTTGGGTCGTTTTTCTGTTATTTCCTTTCTGACTTATCTTTTTCTTGTTAGGTTATTTTGGGTTATTTTTTATTTCTCTTATTTTGTTGGAATTTTTTAATAGGTAATTCAGACAAGTGCTAATGCTCAAAGCCCTTGAAAAGGATTACAAACTCATATTAATGGTTCATCGTGGTTGCATTTGATGCCATTGCTTTGTTTGAATTCTCAATTTTCCTATTTGCAAGAGATTAATTCTGAATTTTTCTCAACTGCTCCAAATTAAAATGCTTTAAACAAAAGTGAAGAAGATCGAATTATTCTTGTACTCTCATTTGTCATAAATATCTTTTCTTTGTGTTCTTTGATCTTTGTTTGGGGTTGTTTTCTTTATTGTTGGAATTTTTAGGGTGTTTTGTGTTTACTTGTTATGAAGTACACAACAATATGACATGAACAAATATTTTTTCATGATGATTTATTAATGTTGCATTTAGATTTTCCATATGTTAAATTTCTGGCCAATTATATCAGTGATAAGATATAAGTTGTTTCCATAGGGGAATGCCTTGTCCTTGTTTGTCAACACTCGCTGAATTGGATGCCATTTATTTCTTAGTTGTACAAATTAACCTACTTCCATGAACAGCAATTTTTATATTGTGGTCTGTCAGAAAAATTGTAAACATTTTTTGTACCTTTGAAACCAATAAACTTCTTGCCCCTGATTATAATAATTATATTTTTACAACTTGCTTAAACACAAATAATACCTTCCACTATTTCATATTCACTTGTATATGACACAATTCTTGTAGATTGATCTTGATATATTTATATATATAGTACGTATGTGTATATGTATCTATGAGTCAACATCAATCTACTGGATATTTAATTATATAGATTTTGAAAGGTAGCTTGGATATTGAAACCCAGGAAAACTGAATTAGAGCTGCCAGATAGTTCTCTCTTATTCAGAGTATTGTTGACATCTCCAACAGTAATCTAAGTGTTCTCAGGAAATCTGCTTCTAAAATTACTCAAAGAATCCCATAGCTGTTTTTACCATTCATCCACAGAAAGGTCCATACAAATTAGAAAGAGTCTCTTGCAGATCACTATTGACATTACTCTTTTAAAGGACCTTTCATCACACATAAAAATCGAATTCCCAGCTGTTTCTTGAGCTGCTACCATAGTGGGTCTACACCATGTCTAAATTTTTCAAATGAACTCTTCTGAAGCTTCCTTCCTGATTTTAGATTTTGAAGCAGAACCAAATCTGAGTGCTGATCCTCGATCAACTCTTTTTACCAGGCAGTATTTGTCAGAACCATTCAATCCTCTGACATTCCAACTTATGAGCCTCATAGCTGTTTGCTAGGGGACTCGCCCTCCGCTAGAATAGAAACCTACAATATGTTGCTTCCTATTTAGAATCTCTTCCTTAGACTCCTGCTTAACCTTGCAGGCATCTGTTTTTCTTCCTCCTTGTTCCCCATACTTGCAACAGGCAGCATAGTTGGCCTAATTGCCAAAAAATCGGCGAGCTTCTACTAATCGCCGAGTTTTTGGGACCGGCAAGTTTTTCCTAGATTTAATTGCAACTCGGCTAGAGAAAAAATTGCCGAGTTTTTGCAAAAAATCAACAAGTTTTTCAGAAAAAATTCTTAAAAATAAAAATAAAAATTATTATTACATTTTTTTTTGTTAAAAAAAAAATACAAAAAGCCTATATATATTATGTAAAATAGAGAATTACAGTATGCTAGTAGAGCTGGGCAGAAAAAGATGTGATTGTAATGATGTATATATACTTCTTATTTGACACAAACTATTTACTATTATGCTTCTTGCCATCAGTATTCCGCATGACAATGCGATTTTGTGCTCACTATGCATTTATATATATCTAAACTTTGCTTGTTCCTTTTGTGTTCTCTTTAATCGACTCATTAGATGCATCTTCTTATTGAAATTTACAAAAAAATGTATTTTGAATTAAATTTTAGCCTTTTTTTTAGGTTCCCAAGTTTTCTTGAGTTTGTTTTAAAAATGACCGATCTTTTCCCGTATAAACTTCTAGGGGGCTTGGCGAGTTGTTGCCGAGTCTGAGTTTTCCAACTATGACAGGCAGTGTTCCCACTGCTAGAGAACTTTGAATGTTAGGAAAAATCCTTTTAATTGTACTTTTCACCATACACCACCTTTCTCCACCTTATTATCAGCAGTAGTCCAATAGTCTTTAGGCTTTCCATCTTTCTGAACTTCATTGGCCAAACTTTCATAATTAAAGACCAAGAACATCTCCCCCTCCCTATTTTTTCAAGATTGGGCCTAATTTTTCCTTGAGAAACATTTCCCTAAACAACATCTTCAATTATTTGGTATAGAACACTAGGCTTCTCCAAAATAAACCATGTCCACAATTATTAGAGGCACTGTCAACCAAAGGTGAGTTTTCTTTGTTCTCCCTAGTTGGGTTAATCAAGGGTTTGTCCTTTTGTTTTTTCACCAATTTAGGGCACCACTCCTTCCTCTTCTTGTCTTGAGATTGCTCTGAAGATTGCAAGTCCTTTGCACAATTCATCGTCATGCGCCCAACTTGGCAACACAAGAAGCATCTCTAGGGAAGACATCCAAAACCAAATTCCTGAATTCAGGAGGCTAAAGTAGAGCAAAGCTACATTGCTTGCGTAATGGGTTCTAAAAGTTTTATTTTGACACCAATGCCTAATTCCTTCTTCACTATTGAATCTGAACAATATACATGTTCACTTAAAGAATTGCCAATGTATCTAATAACATCTAGTCAGATATCTAGAGGACGCCAAAAAATCAAAGAGGGGAGTTGATAATCAGCTCTTTATTATCATTAAAAAGAGCATAAGATCTCAAGAATAACATACATTTCCCATAAAAAAGGGTTCCTTGTAAAACTTTTTAATCCCTATCTGATTCTGACGGAATTTTTTTTTTTGAAAAAAATTGACAATGGCTTTTATTTATTTATTTCATAGATAGAGTCAGCTAATTTTTTTTCCAGGATATAGGGAAGAGGAGCCATTAATTGAGCATCCTATATTCGAACCTTATAAAATCCTTCATGGAAATTTCAAATCACTCCCAATTTTCTAGAACAACTTATTTGGCAAATACCCTTCTTATTGCCAAGGTTTTAGGGACATAGTCACATATAATGCCACATCACTATGCTTTTTGTTGAGGTGTCCAAAATCCCCCCCCAAAAAGATAAAACACGAGCTGTGCATTGTCATGTTTTATTAGTGTGCTGGTTTTGCATCACATGATTTGTTTCTTTCTAAATCTAAGGAATAAATTTCACTCATATGTGGGTACTCACCATCAACAATACATTTTACTAAAATATTTGTCATTTAAATGAATAAATGCTAAAACTATTGGAACATACTCAACTACTGGAACATGCTCAACTACCGGGTATTGAGTGCTTTCCTCTAATTTAGTGGACTACCATATGATATGTAATGTCCTTGCCTAAAGATCCTTGGAAACAAGGATAAACATAAGCTATTTTTTTGTTTGTTTGTTAAGATAAAGTTACGACAAGCATACAATCACACCAGATCGCAACGGAAGATTGAAACACCAAACCACCAAAGATCGTCAAGCGCCATTGCTTACCAATGCGTTCATTTTCAACTATAAGAGTTAAGCATATGATCTTCATTCCAAGATACAATCTAGCATTCATTTTAAAGCCCAAACACAACTTCCTAGATGATTAAACCATACAAATTAATTAATTGGTTTTATATGCAACAACGATACAACATCACAATACTCAAACCCAAAAGCATCCAATATGTAGATTGTTATGAATTGGGCAGATACAACTTCCAAAAGGGTATCCGAAATACTCGATCACAATTTTTGAACATGTCGGGAAGTACTCACTGTTTGGGGTAGGAGCTTTCCCAAACTGTATCGTACGATAAAACTCTACACTTGGTATGATGAGATGCTCGTACTACATATAATACTTTTGATTGTATCGTATGATGAAACTTATAATTGGGTACGATAATCCCCTAATTCATACAATGAAACTCAACACTGGGCATGGTGAAACTTTGTATAGGATACGATGAAACTCTTCCATCATTCCATTGTGTGAGATGCTGTCCCAAAATCTTCCCAAAACCCAGACTAAGCTTAGAATGCGAAGTCAAATCTAAAATAAGGTTAGAACCTCCACATTGGGGATTATTAGATCCATGTAACTCGAGGAATGAGCACTTTGTAGCATTAATAAAACTAATCATACTAATCCATTTAGTACAATGCTAATCTAATCTAGTAGACAACAACATCATAAGGGAATGCATAAGTAAAAAAAGATACATCGTCTCATAGCAGGATATAGAAGTATCAAGGAATAACATAAATCACAAGGGAACATACACCAGATACTTGAAGAATCCAAGTGAAGCATAACTCCAACCCGAAATTGGTAGTAGATCGTCTTTGTACATTGGTACCTAGCAGTGGTATAGGTAGCTACGCCTCCCACCATGTAGTACCCCAAAGGCCCACACTCTTCATGTTGATGGAGATAGTGACCTGACCACAAACACAGAGTACAGTCATCTAGGGCTAACACACACACCAAACAGAACATGAAACCAACACCATGATCACAAGGACAATGCCTACAACAGGTCTCTAGTTAGATACTCTATGGGATAGCTATGTAGGGGCTTTAGTGGAGTGTCATTACTAGCCTTGAGTAGTGCAAGTAACTTTGAGCCAATGTATCTTCGCTCCAACTCCCTCGAGAGGCCAAATACTGTGTCTTCATTCCAACTCCCTGGGAGGCTAGTAGACACACACCTTTGTTCCAACTCATTCAAGAGGCCAGGTGTTCAATAATCTTATCTTATCTTTCATTAATTTTGTTGCCCAAGTATGTATTTTAGTTATCACTTGTTAAAACCTCTTCACGTTACCTTGTTGGGCCACTTTTGGGCCAGGGTACATGAGAGAAGCCACTCCATATGTCTACCCTACATACCCACGCTCATCACACAATGAGTAGCCCTAGGCAATACAAGTTTCCAACCCAACCCCCAAATGAAAAATGCCTCAACTGACTTATATCCAGGAGTTTGGGTCTTGCAAGATCTCATCATATACATATGTACGTACTTGTGTGTCGGCACAACCACCTACATGGAAACCAAAGTACCAAGGGTTGGATGAGAAATGCCAAAAAACATCAAGAATAAAATACATTCAATCGAACATATTATGGGGAGTATGGATTTGACGAGTATGGATTTGACACCAATCCCAATGCACACAAAGTAAAACCATTGTTGGATTGGAAACTTAGCAAACATTCCAAATCCAAAACCAAGACATGTGCCAAGAAATACTTGTAAAATCTGGGCGGCATTCAAAACACGGTCATGTAAAAATCGCTCGAAATCAAAGCTCTTGGAATTCAATGAAATTGAAAAATCCACTTGCCAAATGGGATCAAATGCCCAAATCATAAATAAAATTTGAGCTACAAGCTTGTACGTAAATGTTAGCAGCATCACTTCATGAAAACTTACAAATTAAAATCCAAAATTCACACATATGTTTGTACCCATGCAACTGGGTCAAATTGAAGCATGGAAAGCGAGGGCAACACTTGTTCTCATCCTTCGAGCATTTAGCAACAAGAAAAATAAGCTAAAATGGAGTAAAACAATAAAAATGAGAAGGCCCTACCTTGCAGCCAAAAGGGCAAAAACAGGAATAGTAACCAAAAATAACAGATCGACCGAATGTGATGAAACGCTCAATAAAGTAAGATTTTCTCGCAATGAGTCCAATGAGATCAATCTTGCAACGATCCGCCAAGCCAATCTCACCCAATGGACAAAAGAAGATTTTGCCACAAGAGGGTTTGAGCAATTTTGCTCTCCAAACATAAAATAGCAAAGTAAGTACGAACAATTAAGTTTTAATTTGCCAATATAAGCACTTTTCCAAAGTGACTTATAAATTAGGTTATTAAAATAACTAAATAACTAAATGGCCCCTTTTACCAAATAAATCAGAGAATTCCAATTGCTTGGAATTCAACTATGATAAATTAGCCGGTAATTAAAATAAACTAAATCAATATGAAATTTCCTTAAATAATTAAACTTGCATTTAAATAATGTTTTCCGTGACAACTGCGGAATCCTAAATGCAAAGACACTCTCATGGGTCTAAACACAAAATGCATAATGAATATGAATTTTTCAATCACTAGAGGATTAATAATACCATCCAGACAGATATGTCACCCATATGTGGATGACATTGGCTTAGTATGAACGGCCAAATCACTAACCCCAAGTGCCACTTCTGGGGATATAAGTCAAGTACAATAAACAAACAACATCAAGTGTAGATGCACAATATATAATAGCCAAAGGAACAAGCATGTGTAACTGCGCAATAAAGCATCTAATTAACTTCATTTAAATAATCCATTCAAATAACCCATTTGCAACATTGCATAAGTCCATTGTAAGAACATGATAAATATTCGTAGCACAATCACATCAAGAATGAAGCCAATAATATCCATGGTGCAAGAGCATCCTACAGTCTTGCTTAGATTCTAGTTCAGTTTTTGGCTTGTAGGTTATTCTAGCCAATCACCAAGGTAATAAGCTATTTTTACTAGCAAGTGCTAGGGCATACTGGCTAGGAGTTTGCATAGAACATTAGCAAGGAAGCTTGCAAGAATGATTGGTTTGTGTCAATCAATGGTAGGAATGTGAAAGGGTATGTGCCCTTGGTAGACAACTGCAAGGAGGAGAGGAGAAGAGTTGGATAGAGCATCAAGAAGAAGCCGGGGGTCTAGACTAGTTCACATGCCCTAGAAACCCTTAAAAATAGGGGTTTGGCGAAAGTCCTGTTACAGACACTTTGGGGGGCTAAGACCTAGCAAATCTTGAAGCCTAGGAAGACCTTAGAGAGAATCCCTAACCAAGTTGGGGCCTTGTTTGGACGAATTCAAAGGTATTCCAAGAAATTAGGTTTGAGGAAGCCTAATTGGGGTAAAAAGGCTACAAGGCCTAAAAACCTTGAAACCTTACGACTCAATAAAAATTCCAAGAAAGAATCCATCAAAATGGATTGTTTACAAGTTTGGAATAGCAGGAACACCTATTCCTAGCACTAAGAGCAGTTTGGGAAGAAAAGTGGCTGAATTGAGCCCGTGAGTGCATAGTTGAGTTTGAGGTATGGTTGATGATTGAAGTTGGTGGAGATTTCTAAAGGAGATAGGGATCCTAGAAGTGATCTCCAAGTAGGGTAAGGAGAAGTACCCTAGCAAGACCAAGGAATAGGTCTTAGGAAGAGCTAGAAGAGCTCTTGAGGTTTAGTTAGGACTCCCCATCGATCCATCAGGCAATCATAAACAATAATCCGTGTTCAAATACAAAATAAGTAGACATCATCATAAAGCATCATGTCACATCACTCACATCATCATGCAGATATGATCAAACTGAATAGTATAGCATCTAACATATGTAAGCTTTGATATTGGCAACCGAAATATCATAAGGTTATCGAAGCATCTCAAATGCAAATATACATAAAACAATTGAAGTATCTATCAAATCAAAATAAGCCTTGGAACAAAAAGCAAACATGGAAGGCACTACATGATACCCAAATATCTGAATTGGCTTGACCAGGTAGAATTTTACCTTCTTCTAGCTTCTATCTCCATTGCCATCTCCTTTTTATCTTCTGAGAAATCATCCTTGACATCATTTTGGAATATAGTGTTCCTTTCTTTCTTCATCATATCCAGAAAGGAAATTGTGAGAGGACATTTCACAATTTTCTTCAATTGCAAGATGCCCTAGAAAGTTAGTTTGAAAGCCATCCTTGCTCACTTCTTATTTTCGTTATTCTGCCCTTTGGGCTCCATTTACTGTTCTTCCAGCTGACAAAATTTCTGGCTTGAATTTTTCTATTCTTATTTATTTCTCTAAATTTGGTGGACTTTTAAAGGCTATTTTATTCTGCTAAGCCTAATTATTGAAATCCTTGAAAAACAACATGATATGATATCTGTTTGATTTATTTATAATGTTTGTTTTACCATTGGCATTGTTATGGCCATTTGATTTATTTACATTCTCAATATTTTTGGTATTCTGTCCTTTTCACTCATTAATTCTTCTTTGAGTTGACAATAATTTCTTGATCCCATTTTTTAGATTCTTTTCTCTAAATTTTTGAAGACTTTTAAAGGCCAGTCTAGTTCTGTTAAGTGTTAATTATTATAAATTTTGAAAAGCAATGTGATACCATATTTGTTTGATTTATTTACTGTTTATTATATTGGTGACATCATTATGGCCACTTTTGATGCAATTGCGTGTTTGGATTTTCTGTTATTGTGTGAGATTTATTCTGGATTATTCTTAAATTCCCTGAATTTTAAGAAAAACTAATGAAGATTGAATTATTGCTTAAAGCTTTACCTTCATTTTTGATAAATGTCTTGTGTTGCTTATTTGTTCCTTTGGGTGGTTTTAACTTTTGTTGGAACTGTATGGGGTGCTTTTGTTTCTTTAATATATGTTTTCTTCTTAAAGCAATCTTTGTGTTCCTTTTAGACGATGTGTGTATCATTAGGTCAATTACATTGTATAATAAGATATATTTTATTTTGTAAAGTGTTCTTCTGAGGGTAAACATTATCCTTATTTACCGATGTACATTAAATTTGATGCCATATATTATTTAGTTATAAGAGATCATTATCCCCATTTATTGACATATGCCAAATCTGATGTCATATATTATTCAGTTTCACATGAACATTTGTTATTGCTATCAACTAGTAAAATTGCACCTCTCTTTGTGCCTTTAAATCCAAGAAACTCTGTCTCTATCCATCTGTAGCAGTAAGAATCATATTGTCAAGATATGTAACAGTAAGGATCATATTGCTGAAACTTGCTCTAATATAAATAACCCCTTCATTAGGGGATGGCCTTGCAGCACCGTGGCAACTGCGAGCTGCTTGTGCGTGGCAGGTAACTCATTCAAATCACCCCCAGATGTTGAGGAGAAGATTGCCCACCCACAATGAAGCCCAGAGCTTGAACAATATAGGTGTACAGACTGCCTACAAGAACTGTTTATGGTGTTCTTGCTGGCATACTCCTTTAGCTCTTGCTGTTGTGACTGGCAGATGATTCCATGCTGGGTGTTAAAGGCAAACGATTCCAGAGGCTCATGCAGGGTTTGCATTGGAGAGATAAGTTGGGTCTTATAAGGGGGACCAATTTGTGAGTAGCAGAGGAGAGACATAAGGTGACAAGCCGAGAGCAGTCGGGAGACATAAGGAGTCGCATTGTCACTCTGGATGGGGACACAAGGGGGACCTCATCGCCAGTTGGATTTGAACCTTGATGGCAAGAACACCAATACAACAACTTAAACCATCACAACATGTTGCTATTGGCAATTGATGGTCATTTTGTCTTGGCAAAGAACTTACCATTAATTCTGCTTTAGCTTGGAATACAAGGGGAGCATAACATCAACATGCTTTGGGTTGTGTGTGGTTCTGTCATGTTTTTTTGGGTTGACTTTATTTTTGGGTTGTATGTTTTTGTTAGCTCTATGTTGACATTTCACTTGCAATGCTTTTTAAAAAATTTTAGTACTGTTTTATATCAATTGATCCAACCTTTACAAGTAATTTTATGCTAATTCTACAGAGAGGGATTTGCTTCTGCAAGGAGTGGGAGGAAGAAGCTTGTTGCAGACCAAAACAAGTGAGTTTAATGTGAATTTGAGGTGTTTCTATTATCATTTTCATTATCTTGTAGGTTTGCTTCTTTCTAGTATTCACAGTCATTTCTGAAGCATCTTTCTGCTTGGTTTTCCAAGCAGAAAATCTCTTTTTTTTTTGTCCTATTATTGATTGCAAGCTTTTCCTTTCCATTATGTACATTGTAATTTCTTTAATACTTTATACTGTACGTGTCTTTGTAAAATTTTTAAATTGGAATTGGAAAATCAAAATATGATGTAGAAATTCCTACACATTTGTCACTAAAGAATGATATATTCTATGTTGTTTGTAGTATCAACTTAAGTTAAATACCAGGGAACAATTTGCTATTATTTATTCACCTCTAAGATTTTGAGATTTTTTTTTTGTAAACTCCTATTTTTAACAAATTATAGTGGAAAGGCATAGGTGCTGTGTTTGAAATTTAAATTCAAAGAAACTATATTAGGTTTGTTAAGCAGGAAAGAATTCATATATATTAATTCCAAAAGTAAGTTTGATTTCTGTTAAGAGTGAAAACATGTAACCTTTTGTCATTTGGACTTGAAAAAGATTTGGAAATATGTTAGAATCTGGTACGTGGCAAAAACATTTCAGATAACCATGAGGTTTTGTGGCCATACTGCAGAGCTAAATCCTTTGTAGCAAGCAAAAAAGCACATGAATAATGAATGCTTCTCAATAGAGTATGAACTCTTGGGCATCTATTGTGGTTTATATGCTAAGGTTTTTTTCACCAATTCTTTAGAAAAAAGTTAACATACAAGTAATATCAAAATCAAAATTTGTATTGCATCTTGTTTTTTAAATTTTTAATGGTCTAATAGGACTGCGTACCTATTTGTAAGCTCTGCCCTAGAAGTGAAACTCGTTCTCCTGAAGTTGTTTTCACTTTTCCCTAAGAATCCCATGTTGCAATTCATGAGGTCTATTATGAGGTCTTTGCTGAGGATTGGGTTTCTCCACCTCTAGTATAGACTAAAAATGCACTTCAAAGTCTCACTTGCCTAATTTCATGAAATATAGATTGTGTAGCTTATTATTTAATATTAAAGAACAGTTTCATACTATAGAGTATAAAGCATATCAGTAAGCTGTTGACATTTGTTTTGATGGATCTTTTGACATAGAAACAGTGAGCAGTAATTGTTTTTTTACCAAAGATCTAATATACAAGTTGCCTGACACCTGCATAAGATTCTTTTTATAAGACACCAATTGACCAAACAATTCAAAAGAAGACAAAAAAACACACATCAAAATTTAAATAACAAACTAATCTAGATAGTAGATACACAAATTTCAGTGAAGGAAAATTAGAAAGAAAAGAAATGTAAAGAGGAAGAAAGTTGATCTATAAGATATATCCTTCAAATTAGTTTCTATGCCAATCAGTTAAATTGCATTGAGTAAAAGCATCAAGAGACCAGGTTTGAAAAGATACATTACATATAATAATTATGTACTTAAGTAATTTTGGGCAGTAAGAGACTAAGAGTTCAAACAGCTGTTTATTAACCTAATTATTCAACTCAGATACAAGGTTTAGTATGTGCAATTATGAATGGAGAAAACACACACATATAAATCTTGAATCTACATATAGTTTAAATACAAGGATTTGACAAGTCGAAACCATAACAGCATTAGTATAGACTTAGCATTCACTTTCAACTTTCACATTCATACAATGTTCCACAGGTAGATGTGTCCCCCTAGCATCATTATGTGTCATGTCCTATTATAAGATAGAATTTTAATAACAATTAGAAAGTAAAATATTATTAAATAAATAATGATAATAAAGTCATATTAAAATTAATATTAAATTATAAAAAGTAAGAAATAACAATTAAATATATAATCTATTATTAATAAAATAATATTTAGTATTAGATTTAATATAATTAAATAATAACAAAGTTACAATATATTAATAAATAGATAAAATTATACGAGAGAACATTGTAGAAAGTACGTTACCTTTTTAAATAGGATTAATTAAAATGATTATAAACTCAAAATAAAATAAGTGAATAAATATATAATATAGAATAATATAAATTAACTAAATCTAATGAAAAGTCAAGAGATATATAATAAAGAGACACGACTCCTTCAAATTAAGATATAAAAGGGAGGAGAGTTCATTTTAATGAAGATGAAGGAAGAGGAGAAGAGAGGAGTAAAAGAAGGATTAAATGGGAAGAAAAGAAGGAAGTGACTTTAAAAATTGGTTACAATGTGAAAGGATGTGACTTTTTGAAAGGTTTGTAATTATGAATGGTTGTGACTCTTCAAAAATATTGTAATTATGAAGTTTTGTGAATTTTTGAAAGGAATGTGATTATGAAGGGTTGTAATGTCCCCTCTTTAGTTCGACATGACATTGATCATGGATTTTGCCTATTCCAGACTCTCGTAGGCAAATGGTGTGGAGAGAGAGTCAATTTTGCGGATCAGATGGTCATATCTTGCTCTTGAAGAAGTGTTAAGAGGTTATATTTTATTATTATGTGTTATTGGGGCCTACGTGTTATAATTTTAAGTTGAGTTGCACTTTTTATTTTATAAAATTACTTTAGTATAAAAAGTGCATTATAATGAGATTTTATAAAGGATGTTTCTAGAAGTTCTAGAAAAAGTGCATTATAATGAGATTTTATAAAGGATGTTTCTAGAAGTTCTAGCAACTTCTTAGAAAAGTGAATAAATAGAGGGTTGGGCCTCTCATTTTGGACATGCTTGGATTTGAGATTTCTTCTACTTCTTCCATTGTGGAGCAAATTTGTAGTCTCTTGGGTCTGCAAATTATTATTTGATCTTTGGGAACGAATCACTCCTTTGGATTGGCGACTTTGAGGGTGTGAAATATCACCTGAATTGTTGCATTTGAGGAGTTGGTAATTCAGCCATCTCATTTGGACTTCATTGAGATTCAGTTATAAGGGTTTTCTTTGGTTGGAATAAGGGTTTCAGTTGTGCCCTAGCATTTGTGGATTGATTAACAGGGTTTGAAGACACAGTTGTGCATTATTTTCAGACTACCAGTCCAGGGTTTGGACCCACGTTTTTGCTCATAACTCCTAATTGGTTTGACGGATGAATTTTATTTTTTAGGGGGTTATTCAGCAACCCTAGGCGCCTAGATTTATTGCTTTTGGAGTGACAAAAAAAATGCTGCAATATTTTTATCTAGCAGCCGTACCAGGCCGTACCTGTACGACCCTGTCAGTTGGGCAGCAACAACAATTTTGTGAGTCGGTTTGGGGCAGATTGTGAGGTCTTCATGTGGCATCAATTCTGCATTTATATCCGGCAAAATTGGAGCTATTCCAGGTGCACAAACTGAAGTTTTGATTGCCAAAATATTGCATGTTATGGATTAGAACAGTTAGCACTGTCATTGCATAAATAGTTATTTCCAGTCATTAATAACTGTTGTAAAAGTTTCGTCATTTGCATTCCAAATCTGAACTGGGTTATTGTTCATGTCATAACATTGCATTGTCAAGAGCTTGATGTATTAGAAGTGCATAGTTGTGACAGTCTCTCATTGTAATCAGTTCTATTTGCTGTCATAAAATCAGAATTGCATTGGACTTCATATTTGAGTTTCATATTGTCATCTATCTCTTAGATTGGTAGTGTTATAATCTGGAAATTGTTGTTCATACATTATTGGCATCATATATTAAGGTTTTGTTGTACAACAATTAGTAATATTGCAGCCTTATTCGGTTGCATGCCAACTGTTTGACAAAATTCCTAAGTCCAGTTTGAGGGTTTCAGTGGCCTTTATAGTAAGGGTCATTACAGTGGTATCAGAGCTATAAGTCCTGCCATCCTGTGGAGGTCTTATAGGGAATTTGGAACAGTTGGATAGAAGGGAAAGTGTTTGACGAAATGTCAAAACACTAAAATTAGAACATTTATGTTTGAGCATGCGACAGAGGCTTTATAATTTCCGCAATACCAAAGCAAGACAAGATAGGATTTCAGACCTGCAGAGCGAACAGTCTAGCTCATCTGTACAGGTGGACATAGAATCCAGTCATACAGACACAGGGGAGGTATTCTTTGATCAAGACTACGACTACAATATGAATAGAGGCGGGAATGCCGGTCCAGATCAACGAGAGGAAAGATTTTTACAGTTATTAGACACCTTGGCACAGGGATAGCGATTAGCCGAACAAAGAGCACAGGAACAGAATCAGAGAATGGAGCTTATGATGCAGATGATGGCTCGTCAAATGGGGTTGAACGCTAACATAGGTGGAGGAAATAATCAGAATGGTAACAATCAGAATGGGAATAATCAGGATGGGATACATAATGGAGGCGAACAAATTGGGAACAATTTCGGTCATGCACTCCAGCAAGCTAGGACAGTGAGTTCGAGACCTATGATTCCCACGTTCCTTCCTAGAGCTCCAGAGCAGCCAGTACCAGAACCCCATATCACTGACATACAGGATCAGCTGAGGAGAGATTGGGAAGCAGGAGGTCCAGATTTTACAGCTGCAATCACCTTTAGAGAGTATATGGATGTGCGGATGAAGCATATGCCCCGTGGACATGACAGGACTCAGAGCTATGAGCTACGAAAGAAAGTAGGGAAACTTCAGTTACCATATTATGATGGCTCGGGGAAGTCTACAGCAAGAGCTTGGGTTCAAAAACTTGACACATACTTTCAATTGAACCCTATGTCTGAGGAAGAAGCTATTAAGTATGTAGCAATTCACCTGGATGGGTTAGCACACGAGTGGTGGCATCATGGTATGATCACTATGGGTCATGCACACATTACCTCATATGTGGAGTTTACGGAGAGACTGATTGAACGTTTTGATAAGAAGGATCCAGAACTCCATTTCAAGGAGTTAGCTCAGCTTAAACAATGGGGATCATTGGAAACATACATTTCAGAATTTCAGAAACTTGCAGTGTTAGTAACAGATGTATCTGAACGGAGGCTATTGGTTTTATTTATGGATGGGCTAGTTGATCCGTTGAGAGGGTGGATTAAAGCTCTCAACCCTCCCACTTTGCAGGAAGCCATTAAGAAAGCTCGTGACATGGATTCCTCTTCAGCTTCTAAAAATAAATTCTAGGCAAAGAGTTTCCCTTCAGGAAAAGTTAGGGACAAGAAACCCTTTCATAGAGAGGCACAGCTACCTAAGGAGGAAAGTACGAGGTTGGACAAGGAGACACTTAATGACTTGCGTAGGAAGAAGCTATGCTTCTATTGCAAAGGCCCGTATGAGTATGGCCATGACTGTCCTATGAGGCCAAAAGGGAAGACCAACCGAGCAATGTGGGCTTATTACGAAGGCTCAGATTCAGATAGTTCAGAACATCATGATGAGGATCCTGATGAAGCAGAGGGAGAGCAGGAGATAGACAGTGCAGGGCAACAGCAGGGAACAGAGCTACATTTACAGGAAGCACGACTGTCTAGTATCCAGAGAGAGGGATCTTTCAGACTTCGGGGAGTTTTGGCTGGGCAGAAGGTTATTACATTATTGGACACAGGTGCCACACATAATTTCATTGATGCACGATTCGTGGAGAAGCGTGGACTCATTACTGAGGAGTTCGTGGGACTAAGAGTCAAGGTAGCTGATGGATACACTCTTCGTTGTGACAGGATGGTACGAGACCTACCTTTGCGCCTGAACAACTATGAGTTTAAGGTGGACTATCATGTGGTCAACATGGGTGACATGGATATAGTACTTGGAATGCAGTGGCTACATTCATTGAAGGTGGTTACCCTGAGACTAGAGGATATGGAGATACAATTCGAAGTGAATGGTAGAACTCATGTGCTTAAGGCTATCCGTAATGGAGACATCAGGACTATCTCATTTAGGCGGCTGGAGAGATTAACTAGGCATAATGATATAGAGTGGGCAGCAGTTTGTACTTTGACACCTACACAGAAGGAGCAACATAAGACGGAATATCATCCTGATATTCAGAAATTGAGGATTAAGTACGAAAAGGTATTCAGTGAGATTCCACCAGGCAGACCACCGGACAGAGGCATTGAGCATGTTATTGAGCTGGAGGAAGGTGCTAAGCCTATCATGATCACACCATATCGACACCCAAAGCGACTCAAGGATGAGATCGAAAGGACCATTGAGGAGTTGCTAGCTATGGGGCACATCCGACCAAGTGAGTCACCTTTTGCATCTTCTGTTGTTTTGGTAAAAAAGAAGGATGGAACTCTTCGGATGTGCGTTGATTACAAGAAATTAAATAAGAGAACCATTAAGAACAGGTATCCCATTCCTCGCATTGATGAGTTGATAGATGAATTGCATGGGGCTTGTTATTTCACGAAAATTGATTTGAGATCAGGATATCACCAGATCAGAGTCCGTGAACAGGATATTGAGAAAACTGCTTTCAGATGTCATTGTGGGCACTTTGAGTTTGTAGTCATGCCTTTCGGCCTGACCAATGCACCTGCCACTTTCCAGTCCACTATGAACAGAGTTTTCCACCATCAGTTGAGGAAATTCGTGCTGGTGTTTTTTGATGACATTTTGATCTATAGCCGATCATGGCAGGAGCATCTAGATCATTTGGAGACGGTGTTGAGCATTTTACAGAAGGAGTCCTTGTATGCAAAAGAATCCAAATGTGACTTAGGGATGACCGAGCTGTTATATTTGGGACACATTATTAGTGCAGATGGAGTGCGGATGGATCTTGAAAAGATTCGCGCTATTGTTGATTGGCCTCCACCAGAGAACCTTACACAGTTGAGGGGGTTCCTTGGTTTATGTGGTTTCTATCGCAGGTTTGTCAGTGGCTACTCACGACATGCAGCTCCCATGACAGATCTACTGAAAAAAGGGGAATTTGTGTGGACTTAGAAGGCACAGGACTGTTTTATGAGATTTAAGGAGATAATGACTACGTGCCCAGTTCTAGCATTACCTGATTTCACAAAGCCATTTGAACTTCAATGTGATGCATCTGGAGAGGGAGTAGGTGTTGTACTTATGCAGAATAAGCACCCCATAGCTTATGAGAGCAGGAAGCTCAGAGGCCCCGAGCGTTCATTCAGTATATATGATAAGGAGATGTTGGCCATCATGCATGCTTTGGCCAAATTCAGACAATATCTTGTGGGTAGCAAGAATTTTATTAAAACTGATCATAACAGTTTGAGGCATTTCTTGGGACAGCGGGACCTGAATGATCGCCAGCAAAAGTGGGTAAGTAAGTTGCAGGCATATGATTTTGACATCTCATATGTCAAGGGAACTCAGAATGTTGTTGTAGATGCTCTTTCTCGAAGGCCACACCTCACTCTTATGGTTCAGATATCAGAGGATTGGCGACACTTGATTATAGCAGAGTATGCCAGGGATACATGGGCCTCCGATATAGTGGAGGGAACAGTGATTGACACCAGATACACACTTGTAGATGATTTAATCATTTACAAGAATAGGATTTACCTAGTCCCAGGATCGAAGGTTAAGCAACTGATTTTGAGAGCATTTCACGACTCACCGGCAGCAGGCCATCCCGGGTACTTCAAGACTTATAGGTCAGTTCGAGAGCGGTTCACTTGGAAGGGGCTGAAAGCTGATGTTTTGCAGTACGTTCAAGAGTGTCTTGTTTGCCAGCAAAACAAACAAGAACACACCTATCCGGCAGGGTTCCTACAGCCACTTCCGATCCCTGATAGGAAGTGGGAGTGCATCTCCATGGACTTTATCACAGGTTTGCCCAAGGTACAAGGACGGGATTGTATTTATGTGGTGGTAGATAGATTAACAAAATATGCTCATTTCTTTCCTATCACCACTACCCACTCAGCAGCTCAGGTGGCAGAGGTTTTCTTTCGGGAGGTTTTCAGATTGCACGGATTGCCTCGGAACATTGTGAGTGACAGGGATAGCCGTTTCATGAGTCATTTTTGGCAGGAGGTATTCCGGTTATGTGGCACAGAGCTTACACCCAGCACTAGCTATCACCCACAAACCGATGGTCAGACGGAGATTGTGAACAAATGGGTGGAAGGGTATTTAAGGAATTATGTGGCAGCTCAGCAGCGAGCTTGGGTCAGATGGATATATCTCTGCGAGTATTGTTACAATACTACATATCACATCACTATACAAATGATACCCTTCATGGCACTTTATGGTTATGAAGCACCTAGTTTCTTGGATTTGTTGTTGGGCGACAGCCGGGTACCCAGTGCAGGAGAATTATTACAGGAGAGTAAGGATATATTTGCTACTCTCAAAGATAATATTGCGAGAGCTCAGAACCAGCAGAAGCAATATGCAGACCAGAAGAGGACTGAGCGTAGTTTTGAGGTGGATGATATGGTTTACCTCATGTTGCAGCCATACAGGCAATCTACTCTTAAGAAGAGTGGTGCAGAGAAACTCAAGCCACGCTATTACGGACCATTCAGGGTTATCAGGCGAATTGGTGAGGTGGCTTATGAGTTGGAGCTTCCGGCAGACAGCAGGGTGCACAATGTGTTTCATGTGTCCCGCCTCAAGAAGGCGTTGGGTCAGAATGTGGTGCCTTCCGCAGTATTACCTCCTTTAGACGATGAGGGAAAATTGATTTTAGTGCCAGAATCCATCCTGGAGAGCAGAGAAAAGCAGCTTCGCAGAAGAGTGATCAGAGAATACTTGGTTAAGTGGAAAGATCTACCTGTTGAGGATGCTACTTGGGAGGGGGAAGCTATTTTGTAGCACCCGGCGTTGAGATTGCTTGAGGCCGAGCAATTTCAGGAGGGGCGGACTGTAATGTCCTCTCTTTAGTTCGACATGACATTGATCATGGATTTTGCCTATTCCAGACTCTCGTAGGCAAATGGTGTGGAGAGAGAGTCAATTCTGCGGATTAGATGGTCATATCTTGCTCTTGAAGAAGTGTTAAGAGGTTATATTTTATTATTATGTGTTATTGAGGCCTACATGTTATAATTTTAAGTTGAGTTGCACTTTTTATTTTATAAAATTACTTTATTATAAAAAGTGCATTATAATGAGATTTTATAAAGGATGTTTCTAGAAGTTCTAGAAAAAGTGCATTATAATGAGATTTTATAAAGGATGTTTCTAGAAGTTCTAGCAACTTCTTAGAAAAGTGAATAAATAGAGGGCTGGGCCTCTCATTTTGGACATGCTTGGATTTGAGATTTCTTCTACTTCTTCCATTGTGGAGCAAATTTGTAGTCTCTTGGGTCTGCAAATTATTATTTGATCTTTGGGAACGAATCAGTCCCTTGGATTGGCGACTTTGAGGGTGTGAAATATCACCTGAATTGTTGCATTTGAGGAGTTGGTAATTCAGCCATCTCATTTGGACTTCATTGAGATTCAGTTATAAGGGTTTTCTTTGGTTGGAATAAGGGTTTCAGTTGTGCCCTAGCATTTGTGGATTGATTAACAGTGTTTGAAGACACAGTTGTGCATTATTTTCAGACTACCAGTCCAGGGTTTGGACCCACGTTTTTGCTCATAACTCCTAATTGGTTTGACGGATGAATTTTATTTTTTAGGGGGTTATTCAGCAACCCTAGGCGCCCAGATTTATTGCTTTTGGAGTGAAAAAAAACCCTGCAATATTTTTATCTAGCAGCCGTACCAGGCCGTACCTGTACGGCCCTGTCAGTTGGGCAGCAGCAGCAATTTTGTGAGTTGGTTTGGGGTAGATTGTGAGGTCTTCGTGTGGCATCAATTCAGCATTTATATCCGGCAAAATTGGAGCTATTCCAGGTGCACAAACTGAAGTTTTGATTGCCAAAATATTGCATGTTATGGATTAGAACAGTCAGCACTGTCATTGCATAAATAGTTATTTCCAATCATTAATAACTGTTGTAAAAGTTTCGTCATTTGCATTCCAAATCTGAATTGGGTTATATTTCATGTCATAACATTGCATTGTCAAGAGCTTGATGTATTAGAAGTGCATAGTTGTGACAGTCTCTCATTGTAATCAGTTTTATTTGCTGTCATAAAATCAGAATTGCATTGGACTTCATATTTGAGTTTCATATTGTCATCTATCTCTTAGATTGGTAGTGTTATAATCTGGAAATTGTTGTTCATACATTATTGGCATCATATATTAAGGTTTTGTTGTACAGCAATTAGTAATATTGCAGCCTTATTCGGTTACATGCCAACTGTTTGACAAAATTCCTAAGTCCAGTTTGAGGGTTTTAGTGGCCTTTATAGTAAGGGTCATTACAAGGGTTGTGACTCTTTGAAAGGATAATGATTATGAAGGGTTGTGACTTTTTAGAAAGACATAGATGACAAATAAAACAAGATTTATAAATTAGCATTGAATAAGGAAAAAGAAGAAAAAATGTATCAAAAGGAGAAAATAGAAAAGGTAACAAAGAGATATAATCACGTACCTCCTGGCATATATTTAACATGAAAAGAAAGACAACTCTAAAAGGCGGTAAAGATATCATGAAGGTATGCATATACAGTATGTTACATATTCAAAGTTTTCTTTATATGTGTGTGGGTTTGATTGTTTATGTAAGTTCATTTGAAAATATCTTTTCATTCAAAATGATATTTAAAGGTTTATGTATATTTAGTAATAGAAACTCATATAATGATATTTAATGATTATTAATGTTATATTTATTAATTGAATATAATAAGTAATAAATTAAAACTCTCATAGTGCTAGTGTAGGGACTGCGCTCATCTCTATATGAATCGCTATGTGGCAATCTAGGGTTTGAGGTCATGTTTATATGAATGGCTAAGATGGGATAAATGGAACCTCAAATTATAGTGCCAGAACTAGAGGTTAGTACAACCTTATATGAATGACTATCATGCCGGTGTGAGAGATTAGTACAACCCCATATAAATGACTATCGTGCCAGTGAAAGAGATTAGTACAACCCCAATGAATGACTAGATGAGATTGTAGTGTTGGTATGAGAGATTGACATAATCTCCATCTGACCAACACCATGGAGATTGATATAGTCCCTATAATCATATAATGTTAGTATGTGAGATTGTTGTAATCTCTATCTAATTGACATGACTAGGACTAGTATAATTCCCATGTGCCAAAATATTTTGATAGTCAATATATGCATATGTGATTGGCCTTGGATAGATGTCTGGTCCAAGAAAAACCTTAACGGGTGCACTCCAGAGAAGACAATGGTATAACTAAGAGCTAGGAAACTCGATTTGGAAACATATTTAAGGTTGGGGTTAATATAGAGCGTAGAAAACTATAATTAGACTTGTTATTGTTTAATTCTGACATTTATTTTGCAGGTACTATGTTGTCCAATCTAATGCTAATAGTGAGGACATTCTCAAACTTAGGCCCAAGGGATTCCTGTTCCCACAACGTGTTTTCCGTCCTCTAAAGGAAACATCGTTAAACCCTATGGAACACTGAACTAATCAAATGACAAATTTGAATTCTATGAACTGTAATCTATGACATGATTAATATCTTTGAAATTATGCTTATTATTTTATAAAAATAACAAATATCCATCCCCATTTTCATGGTGGAGCCAAATATTTATTAGTTTTCTCGGGGGTCCCAAGTTCACCAAACAATAGTCTTTTCATATGAGATAAAAACAATTTTTAATTTTTTTTGAAGTAACAGTCAAATTAACCAATTATTGTTAAGCTAGTTTATTTCTTGCCAAGTTAACTTTACATTTGTCGCATGCTATATCTATTCATGACAGATTGGTGATAGTTAGCTGGTTCAACTTTTGTTATACGAAACCTAATGCTTCAGAAATCTTTTGCATGGTGTTGGTTGTAATCACTGTTAGGAACTGTATTCTTTCAATCTTCTTGCCTGACTGAGTCCTTATTACATCAGTACAGTTTTCATTTTATGTTGAGATTCTCCATTGCTTTCCGTAAACCCTCATTGAAAATAACTACCAGATCCATGAATTCGTCTATTGAAAGCAAGTTTTTATCCAGCCTCTTAAGCTGAGCGATACATAAAGAAGATAACAGGTCCATCGTCTTCTTTATGTGGCTCTACAATTTGCTCAGGAGTTATTGGGTTTGGTTCTTTATTTGCATAACATCCAATATATAGAGTTTGATGGAAACTTATATCATGTCAATCTCCATCTTAGATAGAAGAGGAATAATTGGAGTGAAATTATTTTCTAGCACTTACTCTAAATTATACTTGATTTTCCAATAGGGCAGACTCACTTTCTAGATTAATCCGAATATTATAGGCATTTTCAATGTATTGCTGGAACTTGAACGAAAAGCATATGGGAATACAACACTTGTTTAAGCTCAGATACAATCTTCTTAGGGATATCTAGAGATTGAATTTGCACTTCCGTTATGTGGTGCCCTCATTTTTCTCATTCTGACCCTGTAAATGCCACATATTGTAAGTCATTGGTTCCTGGAGTGCTGTTAGATTCCAGTTGTTATCTTGCACAAGGTGATAGCTGGAACCTTCACCATGAAATACTGGATGCGTTTTTGGTGGCTGTAATTTAGTCTGTTCTTGAATTATTTTCAAAATTCTGCAATGAGCATTTTCTGACAAGTGCAGAGAGATCATAGCTTGGAGTGCATGTTTGTGATTTTTATCTGGCCTCACAAGATAATATAGAATTCACAATAGTTTTGCAGGCACCAACCTACAGGAGACACCAATCCCCTTTGTCTGAGCTATAACACAGCCACTGAGCAGAACTCGAATCAAGAGGCTTCAACCTCAATTACAGTGAAAGATAAGGAACAAAAAATGGATTTGTCAAGAGGACCTTCACAACCGCACGCTGCGTCTATTCAATTTAATCTGCATCTTCTGTGAATCAGATCTATGTTGCGATGCACATGATGTGGGTAGGATATTGCATTTTTGCTTGTGTGCACACACACATTTCACCACATCTATTCCCTCACCAACTTCACATTAGCAACTTACATAACCACACTTGTATGAAACTAATTGACTACACAGACACAGACACAGACACACACACACACACACACACACACACACACACATAGAGTGATGCTATTTATATGTTGGCTCACAACCTTATAACACCATTCACAATTTATCATATCGGCCTGGAATCACTTAGTAATTCAAACATGTAACATGTAGTTGGCGGGGCACACAATTGAATCCAGTAACTGAGGAATAAGAACACATTATCTTCCTATCATAAGCTAAACTGACCCTAATCTATCGTTGCATACTTCCTCCTGTTGTCATAGATTTCCTTTCATTGGCGCATCCACCAAAATATCGTTCACAGTCAACCAGTAAACACAATGTGGATGCTGTGACTTCTAGCTCTTTGTCCTCATATGCCAAACCTCTGAAACTTGAGTGTAATATACTTAGTGTGTAGCTCTATTTAATAAGTTAATTCTAAACCCCAAGCCAAAACAATCAATTGCTGTAGAATGCGGTACCCAACACAGTGACAGTATAACTTGATATATAACTGTCTCCCAGCAGCAGACATTAGAAATTTAATCCAGATTCCAAACACTTCAAGACTTCCGCAAATTTAGTTGATGTTTAGGATTTCTGGTCAATAGTAAAAACATTGGCATTTTGAAACTTTCCATTGAGATATCAATGACAGTCAATTATCAGCAATCTCCACAGAGAGCTTTGACAACTTTTGCCATCAACCGCATGCTTTCTTAACATCAACAAAAACACAATATCAATTTCACCCTTTGATGGTAACACCAAAATTCTCTCCTCGTCGAAAACAGAATGACCTCTACCCCTTTGAGGAATAATCTTCTTTCAAGATTTCACTTCAAAATGTTCTCTTCAAATTATAGTATTATTCTCCGCCTTTTGTTCTTCTCTCCTTTTAACATTAATGGCAAAAGAACCCCTAAAATCTCCCTGTGAGACTTTCTCTTCATTTATTATTATGCAATCCATTTGCAGTATCTTACTGGGCTTCACCACCAAACCATCTGTTCTATTTGCACCAGGAGTCAACACTTAGCAAAGACTCTTGTATACCATATCTTTCTATTAAGATGATTTGACTGTAACCTTTTAACTATAACATTTCAGGGATGCGTGAATGTTGACCAGGTCCCCTTGAGCCTGTACTTCCTAATTGATTTTTGAGAAGGGAGATGAGGCTTCCAACTTCTTCCTGAGATGCTCAAAATTTCCCTTTGGAAGAGGTCTAGTAAAGATTTTTGCAACCTACATTTTTTGTCTCAACATACTCCTCATTTGCTACTGTCTCTTTCAGAAATAGATACTTGATTGATATATGCTTTGTCTTTGAATGTATTGCTAGATTCTTAGAAATATTGATTGCTCTTGTATTGCCACTAGGCTCATCAAGTTCAATTTTCCTATGTTACCTCGGGTTTCAGGGATGGGCTGATGGGGGGACAAGGAGACATATTTTGTGGGCTAGCTTATTTTCCTTTGGAACAGGGGATGTTTTAATGTTTTTCCCAGCAATAATGACAAACATCAATAAAGAAGAACAAAATGGGAACAAAAGACACATAACATTTATCTTGGTAAACCCTTCCACTTGAAGGGAAAAACCCAGCCACACCAGAAAATATCTCTTTTATTGATAATAACAAGTTTAAGTACAATGCTTTTCACTTTGTTACATTACAATACACTAAGCAATTATATAAATAGAAATGAGACTCTTCATATTACCCTTGAAGGTCTCTTCATTTCCAAATTTAATGCTCTTCATATTTCAAAACGCATGCCTCTTCGCATGACACAAGTCTATGCATATAATACTATCTTGAATATTATCATAAATGTCTTCTTTAGCTGAAGATGAACAAAACGGTCATTATTCTATTTTAAAAAATAAAAAATAAAGATCTCCATTCTATTTCTTTTTCAGCTGAATATAGCTGCAACCAAAGATGTTAATCACATAATACATGTTATCTCAGCATAGCATAATTCATCATAGTAGAATAAGATTAACATCATGGAGTTACACATGTGACTTCCACCATGCCTCATCACAATGGGTGGAACAAGGACTTTCACCTCAAACTTCTTATTGAGAAGAACATGTTTCCACCATGCCTCAGCCCAGAAGGTGGAACGAAGGCTTTCACCTCAGTTTTCTCATTGAGAGGAATGCATTTCCACCATGCCTCATTGCAGAGAGTGGGTCCACCATACTTACTCATAGAGGGTGGAACAAGGGATTCCACCTCGAACTTCTCTGACAGAGAAGAACTCATTAACAAGGGATTGCACCTCCTTATCAAGGGATTGCACCTCCTACTTATCAAGGGATTGCACCTCAAACTTCTTTCACAGAGAAGAACTCATTTACAACATGTATAGGAACACTGAGATTCCCTCTCAGTAGCAACTTTGATCACCATAGCTAATGTAACCTTGCAACCAAGAGAGACATTAATAACCCATAAATTCAACTATAATAGAGATCAATCGTAAATGCATACACTTTTCTCAGTAATATAACAAGAATTCAGGATAGAATAGTTATATCTTTCCATGCGTTTTGAGGGATTAAGGGTGGAGGCATGGTTAAATCCAGTTTAGTGAAAAGATGAATGAAGGGAAAAAAACAATTGTGGAAACTCTATTTAATATCAGACATGGGCATAGAGTGGGTTTTCTATGGCTGCATAGATTGCAGACGTACTAAAGGACTGGTGAAACAGAGGAGCTTCAGCATTCATGAGTGGACTTGCCTCATTGAGATTTATTCGTGTGCTGGGTGTTCCTTGTTATTTGAAAATGCATCAGCTTATTGTTGAGCTTCTAGATCTTGGCATATTGCCTTAGGCCAATTCTTATGAGAAAAAACCCCATGGGGTGAGTTGTGTTGTATCAGTTCGGAGGGATGTATTTTCATTTTGAGGGATTAAGGGTGGAGGCATGGTTAAATCCAGTTCAGTGAAAAGATGAATGAAAGGAAAAAAACAATTGTGGAAATTCTATTTAATATCAGACATGGGCATAGAGTGGGTTTTCTATGGTTGCATAGATTGTGGATGTACTAAAAGGACTGGTGAAATAGAGGAGCTTCAGCATTCATGAGTGGACTTATCTCATTGAGATTTATTCGTGTGCTGGGTGCTCCTTGCTATTTGAAAATGCATCAGCTTCTTCGAGTTTTCTCACTCAAATGCCACTTTGATTAAACCAAATTGAACAATACAATATTCAATATGTTGTGACTGAGATACAAAAAATCATTTGTAACTACGCACTTAATTGTTTGGCATTAATTGAAGTACAGTCTTGTTCATTCTTTTCCAAAGAAATATGAGGAGAATAATTTATATCGAGCGTAAACTTATGCTTTTTCCTATTTACTATTTGTTACCCTTGAATAGTGACTTGGTTCTGATGTAATTGTACTATATGGTGCTGAAAAATGAAAATGGTAAACGGTTGACGCACCTTAAAGTCAATGCATTTATCAGCATATCACAGTACATCTTATTGAGAAAACTATTTTCTCCTATACATGGATGTTTTATTGAAACATGTTCATTTTTCTTTTTGCTATTTTGAGTTTTGCTTTTTAGCCTTTTACATTTTTTTTCAAGTAATTTAATATTTTGGCTTGTATTTTTTGCAGACTGCCCAGTGGATTTTGAGCGCCAGAATTACACTATCTTAACGAGCCAGTGCAAAGGTCCAGATTATCTACCAAAGCTTTGCTGTGCGGCATTCAAGCAATTTGCTTGCAAATTTGCACAATATATAAATGATCTATCAAATGAATGTGCTGATACAATGTTCAGCTACATAAACTTACATGGAAAGTACCCACCAGGTCTCTTTGCTAGCACGTGCCGTGAAGGTAAAGAGGGCTTAGCATGTTATGCAGATGCACCTGGTGGAAGTCAAGATGATTCCAGTGGTTCGAGTGCATACCACTCCATGCTAAATTTCTCAGTTGTATGCTGGATTGCAATAATAAATTTGCTGGTTGTATTGGTAGCATGAGTAGTCAAGCACTGTGCTTTTCAGATCTGTAATTTTCTTCTTGAAGTGGAAACTTGGTGTATGAGTTCTCATTTACACTATTAATTTCTTGTATTTGGTTTACCTTTTCTTTGGTCAGGCAACGCGAGACCTCCAGATTGGAGGCTGATGTATCTGCAAATTTTTAAATGCTAATTCTTTTTTAAATAATATGATTTGATATTTCTTTTAGTGGAATATCAGTGTTTTTATGAAGCTAAATAATGGTCAGGTATCACACATATTAAAAACAGTGCAATAAACAGCCAAAATCAATGATATGCTCACTTTCCAAAAGGCAAAGCTCAGATAATAGTAGGCTTGGCGTATGTGTGCGGGGATAAGTTTGTTAAAACTTAAAGAAATAGTTCCGTAGTAATAATCATATCATATATTAAATTATTCTAGGTTTTACAATATCTTTTGGCACTATCTTTTTTAAACATGAACGCACCAGATTTTGCAACAGTATTGTGTATTACAGCCTTCAATATCTTGCATCTGATATCTTCACATCAATTTTTCCTGCATGCTTGACTGTGAGATCCCTACTGAGCCTTCCATGCACTAATTGGCTGCCAGCGAAAATTCCAACATGCCACAAATGACACTTCCCCAACCAACGGATCGACATGTTTATGGATCAAGAGCTCTCAACTTCTCGTACGGTGAATTGCAAAGCGGCCACAGCAGAGCGGTATTAATTTGTGTGTCATCCCGAGCTTGTGTCTGATGCATATTTTAATACAAATTGTGCTCATGTGTACAGTGTGACTTCAGAAAAACCAACGAATTTGTCAAAAGCCAGTCAGAAACAAAAACAAGATGGGAATGAGGCTATAACAAAAAATAATTTTCACTCTCGAAATGCTATCACCACCATAACTAAAGAATAGATGATAAATATTTTTACTATCAAAGTGATCAAAAGTAAACTGTTTCCTATATCAATTGCAAAGGTCCTATAAAAAAGTTACTGAACCAATTTAGGAAAATATTAATGAAGTCATCTGCATTTTGAAGTGTAGAGAATCGTTAGGAATAAGCACAATGCACTGCATCTAGACCTGTCTCTATGTAGTCCATGGGAACGAATATAAAACCCTTTGAATGAAACAAATGATTTTGCTGTCAATGACGCTAAATAGTCAATGGGATTCAGAGAAAGATACGATTTGTTTCTAGACATTTTACAATGTTGCTTCTTGATAATTTTCCCCTGTAGCTAGTTGCCTGGTTAATCCTATCCTCCTACGATAATTGGTGCACGTTGTCAAACTCCAAGCTGTTTTTATATTGATTACTAATATTCTCATAAGCTATGCATTCTATGATGAAGTGGTATTCTGTTCAACCACTGTTCTACCACCACATTGTTGCAGAATATGCAAGTTCTTTTTTACAAGTTTGCTTGGGTAATTTTCGCCAACTAGTCTCACAACTAAGATGACGCAGACCTTTAATAATTCCCCCTAAACATGTTTTTTCACCATGATCCATTGTCGGATTAAACTCTTTTTGTACTATGCTTTATTTTGTCCAGTCTGTTTTGTTCACATTTTTGTTCTATAATTTTTAATTGGAACTCCTTATTTCTTCGTTGGTGTAAGGAGACTTCAAATTTATGTCCCACTTGTTTAGTTGATTGTTGTTTGCTAAATTTTACTTCCTACAACCTAGCACCTCCTCGCACCTCCTCTAATGTCATTTTGGGCCAATGATGGTGTTATCAATGAGTCTTGTAATGCAAAAAAATTATGCTTAATCTAAAAGAATTTTATAGGGGCCAACGGTTTCAACTTTGATGTAATGTCCCTACTAATAGGGTGGGTTAAGGACAAGTAATATCTACAAAATAAATGTTAAACCTACAATAATAATAAAACTAACTATATTATTCTACCCTCTAAGTTAACTCCAATCTTAAGGACGTCTCTAGATTGGGTTTCTTAGCTCATAACTACTCATTGTCATCCGAGGAGCGCACCCCTTAAGATTCTTCTTGGACAGACATCCTCTATCCAAGGCCAATGACATATGCATATATTTGACAACATTAGAATATTCTGGTACATTGATTATCAGCTGTGGTGGATAATGAAGATCTTAATATCTCCATGCTCCATGCTTCGATATCGATTCTTGGCCATGGCGGACAATGTAAATATTAATATCTCACATACTCCATGCTTTGGGTTTACATTGATTCTCAGCCATGGTGGACAATGAAGATTTTAATCTCTCACATGCTCCATGCTTCGAGTCTCATTAATATCTATGGTGTTAATCCCCATGAGCTGACACAATATTATCCATAAGTATGGTTCATTAATATAAATAAACTCAAACATAATTAAACAAATATAATTCATAAACGTACTTTTCTTACCTTCTTCTTTTCCAAGAGTCACACCCTTTCATAATAGAAATTCTTTGAAAAGTCACAACACTTAATAGTTATAATAATTTCAAAAAGTCACAACACTCCATAACTAAAATCCTTTGGAAAAGTCTCACTACTTTATAATCACAATATTTTTAAAGAGACACAACTATTCATAATTATGACTCTTTAGAAGGTTCACATCCTTTCAATATCATTGACACATTTTCAAAAAGTCACTTCTTTATTTTCTTTATATTACTTTCCTCTTCCATTTTTCATTTTCGAACTCCCCTCTTCTCTTCCTTTTTTTGTCTTCTCTAAAATAAACTCTCCTCCTTTTAATATCTTAATTTTAAGGAGTCATGTCTATTTGTTAAACATCTCTTGAATTTTCATTAGATTTAGTTAATTTATATTATTTTATGTTATATTATTTATTTACTTACTCATTTGTGTTTATTATTATTTATTACTAAATTCTATTTAAAAAATTAACACACTTTCTACAATATTGTCTCTTGTATCTAATTTTATTTCTTTATTTACTCGTTGAAATATTTTTTATGTTGTTGGCCTTGGATAGAGGATGTTCGTCCAAGAAGAATCTTAAGAAGTGTGCTCCCAGGATGACGGCGAGGTAGCTATGAGCTAAGAAGCCTAATCTGGAGACGTCCTTAAAGTTGGGGTTAACTTAGAGGGTAGAATAATATAGTTAGTTTTATTATTATTGTGATTCTAACATTTATTTTGTAGGCATTACTTGTCCCTAACTAACCCTATTAGTGGGGACATTATAGTGGTATCAGAGCATGATCTTGCCATCCTGCAGGGTTAAAGGAGATTTAGAAAAATAATTTATATGAAAGACTAATCTAGAAAGTTAATGACTATTAGAAAGGATACAAACTTATCCATGATAGCAACCTAATAATTTGGACTAAAATAAATATATATTTCAACTCACTAGAAAAAATTATCTAATTGCTTGAGTACAAACAATTTTAGGAAGGGCGGACTGTCATATCTTCATTTTAACATAAATTTTTAATAATAATTAGATAATAAAACATTATTAAATAAATAATAATAATAAAGTTATATTAAAACTAATACTAAAATATGAAACTAAGAAATAATAATTATCTAATCTATATTATGAATGAAATAATATTTAGTATGATATTTTAAATCATTAAAAAATAATAAAATTTTAATGAGTAAATAAAGAAATAAAATTAGATACAAGAGACAATATTGTATAAAGTATGTTAATTTTTTAAATAGAATTTAATAATAAATAATAATAAACACAAATGAGTAAGTAAATAAATAATATAACATAGAATAATATAAATTAACTAAATCTAATGAAAAGTCAAGAGATGTTTAGCAAATAGACATGACTCCTTAAAATTAAGATATTAAAGGGAGGAGAGTTTATTTTAGAGAGGGAAAAAAAAGGAGGAGAAGAGAGTCAGTTCAAAAAGAAAAAATGGATGAGGAAAGTATTATGAAAAAAATAAAAAAGTGACTTTGTAAAAAGGTGTCAATGATATTGAAAAGATGTGAATCTTGGAAAGGGTCATAATTATGAATAGTTGTGAATCTTTAAAAATATTGTGGTTATAAAGTAGTATGACTTTTCTAAAAGATTTTAGTTATGGAGTGTTGTGACCTTTTGAAAGTATTATAACTATTAAGTGTTGTGACTTTTCAAAGGACTTGTATTATGAAAGGGTGTGACTCTAAGAAACGAAGAAGGTAAGAAATGTATGTTTATGAATTATATTTGTTTAATTATGTTTATGAATTTATTTATATTAATGAACCATACTTGTGGATAATATTGTGTTAGCTCATGGGATTAACACCATGGATATTAGTGAGACTCGAAGCATGGAGCATGTGAAATATTAAGATCTCCATCATCCGCCATGGCCAAGAATCAATGTGAACTTGAAGCATGGAGCATGTCAGATATTAATATCTACATTGTCTGCCATGGCCAAGAATCGATATCGAAGCATCGAGCATGAAGATATTAAAATCTTCATTGTCTGCCATGGCCAATAATCGATGTGCTAGAATATTTTGATGTTGTCAAACATATGCATATGTTGTTGGCCTTGGATAAAGGATGCTCGTCCAAAAAGAATCTTAAAGGGTGCGCTCCCGAGATGACGACTAGGTAGGTATGAGCTAAGAAGCCTGGTCTGGAGATGTCCTTAAGATTGGAGTTAACTTAGAGGGTAGAATAATATAGTTAGTTTTATTATTATTGTGATTCTAACATTTATTTTGCAAGTATTACTTGTCCTTAACCCACCCTATTAGTGGGGACACTACATTTGAGATTTCTTGTGATTAGATGTTTTTGAAGTCTTTCTAGTTGTCTCCAATTGCAGTTTGACATACTTCTTTCTCACACAACTATAAAGAACATATGATGTGACTATTACAAGGTAATTGATAAATACTTGCTTATTAATAACAGAGACCGAAAGGTCAATTTATACAAAAAGAAGAGACGATGTTTCCTTAAGAAATGATCGTAAAGAATAGAAACATTCTATTCCAGAGAAAGCAAAAAATGAAAGCAAACTAAAGCTAAAGATATTTACAAGATAACCATTAACTATTAATAGACGTCTTATCTATTATTGTAATACCCTCCCTTAATGGTTAATCTATCTAACACACCAAGCTGTCCTCTGAATTTGACAAACTTATCAGGACCAAGAGGCTTGGTGAGAATGTCTGCAGTCTGATCTGAGGTAGGAACATACTGCAGATCTATAGTCCCGTCTTCAACCTGCTATCGTATGTAATGACAATGAACATCCACATGCTTGGTTCGTTCATGGAAGACTGGATTCCGTGCTAACTTGATAACGCCTTCGTTATCAACAAACAGAGTAGTCGGTCCTGCTGGTGACATCTGCATATCCCCAAGCATCCGACGAAGCCAGACAGCTTCACATCCTGCCTTAACAGTCCCTCTATATTCAGCCTCTGTAGAAGAGAGAGAAACTGCATGTTGCTTCTTGCTGGTCCATGTGACTGCACCGGATCCCAAACTGAACACATATCCAGATGTTGACTTTTTATCATCAACAGAGCCTGCCCAATCTGAATCTGTGAACCCACTGAGTTTAGGATTAGAACTTCGAGAATACATAAGTCCATAATCAGAAGTGCCCTTCACATAACGAAGCACACGCTTTGCTGCCATCCAATGACCAGCCTTAGGAGTTGTCATAAAGCGTGAAATATAGTTGATTGCGAAGCTGATATCAGGCCTAGTAGCAGATAGGTAGATGAGGCTGCCTACTAGTTGCCTATACATAGTATCATCAACGGAAGGAGAATCAGACTTGGCTGATAACTTGAGACCTTTCTCCATAGGTGTAGATGCAGGTTTGCAATCTTGCATTCGAAATTTGTCTAACAAGGCTCTGGCATATTTGGACTGAGAGATGGATATACCAGAAGACTGTTGCCAAACTTCAACACCTAAGCAATAATGCATGAGCCCAAGGTCAGTCATATCAAAACACTGGCATAAGTGTTGTTTGATTCCCTGAATCAAAGATGTCGATCTGCCAGTGATGATCAAATCATCCACATAGATAACCAAAAGGATGATGTCACTGTCAGTAGTCTTGATGTACAGATTTGAGTCTGAAGAACTCCTCTTGAAGCCTTGATCACTGAGGTACGTATCAATCTTGATGTACCATGCCCGAGGGGCCTGCTTCAAACCATAGAGAGCTTTTACCAATCTGAGAACCTGATGGTCTTTACCAGCAACCTTGAAACCAGGAGGTTGCATCATGTAGACCTCTTCATGGAGATCACCATTCAGGAAAGCACTCTTTACGTCCATCTAATGGACCTTCCAGCCAAACTGTGCTGCCATGGCTAAGACTAACCTGATGGTGCTCATCTTTGCAGTAGGAGCAAAGGTCTCCTCATAATCAATGCCCTGACGTTGAGAAAAGCCCTTTGCCACTAAACGAGCTTTGTACTTATCCAAAGTACCATCTGATTTGTATTTGATTTTGTAGACCCATTTGCAGCTAATGGGTTTCTTCCCTGGGGGAAGATCAGAAAGGACCCAAGTGTTGTTCTTCAGCAGGCTCTGGTGTTCAGATTGCATGGCCTGTTCCCACTCTGGAATTCCTTTAGCCTCGGAATATGTTTGAGGTTCAAACACACTGTGAATGTTGGCCATAAGAGCAAAGTTAACAGAATCTATAGTTTTGCTCTTTTTCCGAGTAGTTCTCCCATCAATGAGCTCATCATCATGAAGATCAGCAAGTGTCTTAGCCCACCACTTAGGTTGGAGAGGAGAATGACCAACAGTAGTACTAGGAGATGCTTGATCAGCAGGATCCTAATCAGAAGAATCTGGATCAAACTCAGGTGAAGCATCTTCAAAACGAGATGATCCTGCAGGAGAAGCCGGAGGTGGCTGTACAGGTATCACTGATAGGACTGGAGCTATAGGAGCTACTGGAGCCCTCCCATCAGGTGGACCTAATGGAAGCCGAACTCCCAAATCATGAACCTGCATAGGTTGGTCTGCTGGATCAGGAACAGGAGAAACAAGCATGAATGGTCCTCGCTGCTCATCAAAGACTACATCGCAGCTGTATATGAGACGAGATGTCTCAACATCAATAAGGCGGTAGGCTTTGTGAAGACTGCTATATCCAGCAAGCATCAGTTTCTGACTCTTGGCATCCAACTTGGTGCGTGAAGCATCAGGGATCCAAACAAAAGCAAGAGAGCCAAAAACCTTTAGGTGACTGATTCTGGGCTTGCGACCTGACCAGGCCTCTTCCGGAGTTTTACCTTTGACCGCCACTGTGGGTGACCGGTTCAACAGATAAACTGCAGTGTTAACTGCTTCTGCCCAAAAACGCTTCGGAACATGTCTGTGTTTGAGCATGGAACGAGCCATCTCGGTGATTGTCCTGTTCCGACATTCAACTACACTATTCTATTGTGGCGTGTGGGGTGTGGTGAACTGGCGTTGGATGCCATGTGTATCCAAGAAGCTGGAGAAAACATTAGAACAAAATTCCCCCCCATTGTCTGATCTAAGAGTAATAATAGATTTCCTAGACTCTTTTTCAACTAAGGGTTTAAACTTTTGAAATATAATAAATGCATCGAATTTCTTTTTAAGGAAATACACCCACATTTTTCTACTGAAATCATCTACAAACAACAGAAAATACTTGTACCCAAGAACAGAAGGAGTGGCCATAGGGCCATAGATATCAGCATGAACAAGCTGAAGTACTTGAGAAGCTCGCTAAGAATCGCCACTGGGGAAAGGTGTGCGATGTTGCTTCCCAGCCTGACATGGGTCACAAACTCCAAGGTGTTGGGTTTGAATCTCTGGCAAACCAAGAACAAGCTCATCCCGAGCAAGTTGTGAGAGATAATGCACATTTAAGTGCCCATATCGCTGATGCCAAAGTGAGCTAATGGAAGATCGCCAAGTAGCCATAGCTAAGTCCTGAGAATCACCAGAATCAGTAAGTCTGAAAAGACCATGATCCTCAAGACCAACTGCAATAGTAGACTTAGTCGCCCGATCAGTGATGGTGCACTGATGTGAACTGAAGGTGACTGCCAAGTGTGGAGAATGTCGCAGCAACTGACTGACCGAGAGTAGATTTAGTTCCATCCCTGGAATGTAGTACACATCAAGGAATATGAGCTTCCTCCCAATAGACTGAATTTGAATGTTGCCTTTACCAACAACCGTGTACTCTTCTCCACCACCAAAGATAACAGAATCTGAATAAGGCTGGTAGTCAGTAAACCAGTCTCTGCGGTGAGTGAAATGTCGAGAGGCACCTGAATCAATGTACCAGGCAGATGACTATACATGATCTGTGGGTCTTTTAGCCATGAAGGCATAAAAGGCAGATTCCACCTGCTTAGTGTGCTCTGCACTATTCGCTTTGGGTTGCGAACCTGATTGCTTAGACTGGGCAGCTAAGCGTTTCCAACATGCAACCTTCATGTGACCATACTTGTGGCAATAGTTGCATTGAATGTTCTTCTTTTTGGTACCATCGAATGCTGGAGCATAAGACTTCTGCTGAGATGGTTGCTGAAACTTGCCCTTATCCTTCTGAAAGGATTTCGCAGCAAAGGCTTGCTCAGTGGAGGTGGAACTGGAGCTGCTACTGAATTGTTGTTTCCACCGATCTTGCTGAAGTACCAGGGTGCAGAGATCAGTGAACTTTAGTGTAGTGCCTGCCCCTAGTTCGCATTTCTGTTATCATTGTCAAATTCTTTAGGCTAATTTTATGCATTGATTAGTTTTAGAGATACTAGATTTACATTATTATGATATTATTTCATGACTTTGATTACAAATGCATCGGTTATTATTGCTTAGTTGATTGCATTCATGTGTTGTTAATGGTATTTTGATGATCCTAGTTAGTAAATGTGGTTTCTTTCATAAAAATGTGAACATGATGTCTTTAATGATGATTATGTTGTATTGATAGAGATGCATTCTTATATGTACGCATTTGATCTTAGATTTGTGATTATTATACTTACCCCATACTTGCATGTGTATGGTGTGTGTGTTTATTTTATCTTTCTGTCTGACGTGTTTGATGTGGTTAGGGGAGGGAATCGTAGTCACCTGCTAGTCGGGATCTACACGATGAACCACTCCCCGCCATTGTCTGTTTAGTTTAGATATATTATATACATGTACATGCTCGTCTTTTATGCAGGATGTAGGTACCGGGCATCGACTTCCCTGAATTGCCAAGATGAGCGCGCCCTATTACAAATACTCAAATGGTGAGAATGGGAAGATAATGATCAGGTTCAATCCTAGCCATAAGCCTATAATACTTGTCCTGCAAGGAGGACTCGTAACAGACTGTCTACCCTTTTTAAAACCCGTGAGTATTTTTGTGTGTATGTTGTTTTGTGAGTGTTTGATGTATTTTCTATTAATTAAGTCTAATTAATAGATTAAATTAATAATTTAATTTAATGAAAAATTATTATGATATTATGAATATTTAATTATATTTAATTAATTGAGAAATTAATTAAATATAAAGAATTAAATTGAAGATAAAAGTTTTAAGATTAAATTTAGAACATGATAATATTTATTTAATTTAATAATAATATATTTAGAGTTCATTTTTAAATAAATGCTAAATATTATTGTTATTTAAGTTAATAAATATTTATCAAATTAAACGTTCAAAAATATATTAAAAAGAAAAAAAAAAAAGATATTAATTTATGGAAAAGATTTAAGTTCGCATGAATAAGTTTAAAATATAGAAATTAATTTAAAAGATAAAAACTTGTGAACTTGAATAAAAGTATTTTAATAAAGTACACATGAGATTAAAATTATAAATTAACTTTAAAAGCAAAGTCAAAGTGGAAAGTTAAATAAAGTAATTTAACAATTCACTTAAAGTGCATGAAGGATTAATAAAAGAATATCTTAATTAAAAAAGAAAATTAATTGTGCATGAATTAATTAATTAAATAAGAGAGAATTAAATATTGGAGATAAAAGTTAAAGTTTAAATTTAGAACTTGATTATATTTATTTAATTTAATAATATTATATTTAGAGTGCATTTTTAAATAAATGCTAAATATTATTGTTATTTAAGTTAATAAATATTTTATCAATTAAGTTTCTAAAAATGAAATTAAAAGTGAAAAGATATTTAATTATCATAAAGATTATAGTTCGCATGAATTATGCATGAGTTAAAAATAAAATTAATTAAAAGATAAAAATGTGAACTTGAATAAAGATATTTTAATAATGTGCACATGAGATTTAAAAAGTTATAAATTTATTAAAGTAAAGTGGAAAGTTAAATAAAGTAATTTAACAATTCACTTAACGTGCATGAAAGGAATAATAAAATAATAATTTTAATTAAAAGGGAAATTAATTGTGCATGAATGAATTAATTAAATAAAGTAATTATTATTTTAGAGTTGTGGGGACAGAAGACCTAAAAGGTAATTAGATTCTATATTAGAGGGTTTTGGGTCATTATTGCACACACAGGTTTTCAGGGAACACACTTTTGGAAAGGGGAGCAAAGAAATCTTTGGAAGCTTGGAAGGGTTCGGATTAGCAAGGGTTTCACCAGATTGTTAGCATCAGATCAAGGTAGGGTTTGTGAACCATTCTAGAAACACTTTCGGATCTTTGTCTTCTTCGTGCTTGTTGGAAATTGCTTTCTCAAATTTTATTGAATGAATCTTGCTACCTTTCTTCTGAATCTTTTGCGATTTGATTTCTTCTGGGAATCGGGATTGAAAAAAAAAAAACTATTTAGAAAACCTTGTTTTACTTCTGAAAGAAATTTAGTATTAAATTGAAATTTGGGTTTTGAATTAAAATGGAATTAAGAAATTTAAATTTGGAAGGGGTTTGTTTTTGGAAATGAAAATCTTAGGATTGAAAATTCGAAGGGTTCAATTTATTTTTCCTATCAGTTTAATATCGTAAATGTTATTAAAATATGTATATATTAAAATAATGTTGTTATGAAGTTCGTTGAGAAAAATATTATAAAATAAAGAATATAGAATTATAATACAATTCTTAAAATTTTCATATATAATAATTTATCTAAATTTATTAGAAGGGTTGTTCTTCTACTAAACAAAATTATTGAAATTTGACTTAGTTAAAAATAATAATAATAATAATAATAATAATAATAAAAAAAAAAAATAAATTTAAAATTTATAAAAAAAAAAAAAAAAAAAAGAATTAAAATAATAATAATAATAATAATAAAATTTAAAAAAAAAAAAAAAAAAAAACGAAAATTGAAGCATTACATTAATTCAACAATATATTATCAATCAAATCCAACTGTGAGACTATGATCTTTTCTATATATTGTCTATATTTCTTTTTGGATTTTGGTGTCGTTTAGATGTCGACCAGTCTAGGATGTACACCAGAGGTTTTGTGAGATTTCTTGGATACTATTATGTGGCTAGATGTTATGATGATTCTTGTGATTCAAATTGGAGTTTATACTTATGAGATTTGTTTTGTGAGCATTTATGTGTATTTGGATTTAGTTTGATCCATCTTGTTATCAGGTTGCCTGTTAAGGAACCAAGTTTGATCTTTATGGGTGTTGTGGTATGGGACACAACTGTGTTTTTATGTGCTTAGGAGAGGTTGTCTAGGTACGTGACTTGGGAGTGGCTTGCATAGGGGTCCGGGACCCAAAGTGGTCAGTACCAGGGTAACCTAATGCAAGTTATGTAATAAGTGATAATCTAGTAATTAAAATTTATGGGAGAAAACACACTAAAAAGATAAGTTAGAGATATTTGATCCACCCATGCCTTGAGTGCTTGTATAGACTAAGGATGGGAATGAGATGAGTGCCTCGTCTTCTTGAGAGGGCTTTCTAGTTTCCACATGTGTGATGTTGAGGGTCCGGGGTTCAGAGTAACCAGTCCAGGGTAACTCAACACTTGAGGGTCCGGGGTCTATTTAGAGATCAGTCCAGGGTAACTCAAGCAGCCATGTGATGACACTCCCTAGTATGTAGCCTGAGTCTCCTCTGTAGATTTGTGTATCTCTGGTGGTGTATTTATTGTTGGATGTGTTTATTGTGGTTACTTACTTTCATTGATGATGATTGGTGTTTCATTATGTTGTACTTTTGACATGTGGTTTTTGACTTGAGATGATTATCTTTCGTTGACTTTATCTTATGATCTTGGTATTTGGTTTATACTTGGTTTGTGTATGATGTTTGGTTATGTGGTGTCGGTATTGGATTGAGTGTTCTTTCTTTGGATTATTTTATCTTCTTGAGTAGCATGTGTTACCTTTGAGGTAGTTTTGGCTATTAGGGGTACCTTGCCTAGGAGTGTTTTATGTTTGATAGCCGTTTGTGGATCGTTCATTATCTTCCCTGCACGGTGGGAGTGAAAGCCTGACTAGGTAACCACGCGGTCGGGAGGTAGTGCCTTCTTACCATTTGGGTTCCCCTTCACATTGCCAGCTGTTGGATGTTCGTTGTAGAAGATGTACCTTTATCATTCTTACTTCTTATCTTACAGACTTCTTTTCAGATGATGTATATATGTTATCATGTATTCTGTTGTACAGTATCTATTTTCACATACCCTGCAACATGTGCAGTGGATGTTATTGATTGGATGCACTTTCATTGTATGGTTTATACTTATGCATTTGCTTATGCAATTTATGTATCTGTTATTTCTTTATGATCTTGAGACATTATACTTGGAACTTAAACTAATTAATTTAAAATCATTAAATGTGACTCAACGTAAAGGAACTCTTGAGGAATTGAAACTGTATCTATATTTGCATATGTGTATTTGATGTATATGTTCATATTGCTTCCGCATTAATGTTATCTTGATGTTGTTTAAACTTTAAAAAAAAAAAATAGTTCAGTAAACATTGTAACATTTTAGGTTTATTTCTCTTGGGTTCCCGAGCGGGGCGTTACATCTGGTATCAGAGCCCGAGTTTCAACATTGGGAACTCTGGGCATTATGTGCGCCATCACTTGAGCAATTAGTAAACTTACAACGTATTTAAATGACAAACTTATATTGACATCAAACTTGAAACCAAACTGTTGAACAACAAACTTTGAAATGATATAGATTCTAAACATGGAACTAGAAAACTTATAAAACTTTTTGGATTATTGGTTTATGTCGGTAGTTATGACCCTATGGTTATGATGGATTCTTAGATGTCGTTGTTGTGTTTAGGTGTTGTAGGAGAGATGACTTCTAGTTCTAGATCCATTGCTAGGGGATCTATTTCAGTATTTGTTTAAAAGATGAATGTTGGATCAATATGATTTTCGGTTTATTATTAAACTAGAATCATATTGCTCTAAGTGTGTTGTAATGTTATTAGTAGAGTCATATCCTTCTATAGGGGGGAAGGGTTCAATGGGACCCACACAGTGAGTCCTTTAGTGTTATCATTCTTGTGGGCTTCTAGGAGTAAGCCTAATTCTAGGGGGGGTGGATGTAGTGCCTGCCCCTAGTTCGCATTTCTGTTATCATTGTCAAATTCCTTAGGCTAATTTTATGCATTGATTAGTTTTAGAGATACTAGATTTACATTATTATGATATTATTTCATGACTTTGATTACAAATGCATCGGTTATTATTGCTTAGTTGATTGCATTCATGTGTTGTTAATGGTATTTTGATGATCCTAGTTAGTAAATGTGGTTTCTTTCATAAAAATGTTAACATGATGTCTTTAATGATGATTATGTTGTATTGATAGAGATGCATTCTTATATGTACGCATTTGATCTTAGATTTGTGATTATTATACTTACCCCATACTTGCATGTGTATGGTGTGTGTGTTTATTTTATCTTTCTGTCTGACGTGTTTGATGTGGTTAGGGGAGGGAATCGTAGTCACCTGCTAGTCGGGATCTACACGATGAACCACTCCCCGCCATTGTCTGTTTAGTTTAGATATATTATATACATGTACATGCTCGTCTTTTATGCAGGATGTAGGTACCGGGCATCGACTTCCCTGAATTGCCAAGATGAGCGCGCCCTATTACAAATACTCAAATGGTGAGAATGAGAAGATAATGATCAGGTTCAATCCTAGCCATAAGCCTATAATACTTGTCCTGCAAGGAGGACTCGTAACAGACTGTCTACCCTTTTTAAAACCCATGAGTATTTTTGTGTGTATGTTGTTTTGTGAGTGTTTGATGTATTTTCTATTAATTAAGTCTAATTAATAGATTAAATTAATAATTTAATTTAATGAAAAATTATTATGATATTATGAATATTTAATTATATTTAATTAATTGAGAAATTAATTAAATATAAAGAATTAAATTGAAGATAAAAGTTTTAAGATTAAATTTAGAACATGATAATATTTATTTAATTTAATAATAATATATTTAGAGTTCATTTTTAAATAAATGCTAAATATTATTTTTATTTAAGTTAATAAATATTTATCAAATTAAACGTTCAAAAATATATTAAAAAGAAAAAAAAAAAAAGATATTAATTTATGGAAAAGATTTAAGTTCGCATGAATAAGTTTAAAATATAGAAATTAATTTAAAAGATAAAAACATGTGAACTTGAATAAAAGTATTTTAATAAAGTACACATGAGATTAAAATTATAAATTAACTTTAAAAGCAAAGTCAAAGTGGAAAGTTAAATAAAGTAATTTAACAATTCACTTAAAGTGCATGAAGGATTAATAAAAGAATATCTTAATTAAAAAAAAAAATTAATTGTGCATGAATGAATTAATTAAATAAGAGAGAATTAAATATTGGAGATAAAAGTTAAAGTTTAAATTTAGAACTTGATTATATTTATTTAATTTAATAATATTATATTTAGAGTGCATTTTTAAATAAATGCTAAATATTATTGTTATTTAAGTTAATAAATATTTTATCAATTAAGTTTCTAAAAATGAAATTAAAAGTGAAAAGATATTTAATTATCATAAAGATTATAGTTCGCATGAATTATGCATGAGTTAAAAATAAAATTAATTAAAAGATAAAAATGTGAACTTGAATAAAGATATTTTAATAATGTGCACATGAGATTTAAAAAGTTATAAATTTATTAAAGTAAAGTGGAAAGTTAAATAAAGTAATTTAACAATTCACTTAACGTGCATGAAAGGAATAATAAAATAATAATTTTAATTAAAAGGGAAATTAATTGTGCATGAATGAATTAATTAAATAAAGTAATTATTATTTTAGAGTTGTGGGGACAGAAGACCTAAAAGGTAATTAGATTCTATATTAGAGGGTTTTGGGTCATTATTGCACACATAGGTTTTCAGGGAACACACTTTTGGAAAGGGGAGCAAAGAAATCTTTGGAAGCTTGGAAGGGTTCGGATTAGCAAGGGTTTCACCAGATTGTTAGCATCAGATCAAGGTAGGGTTTGTGAACCATTCTAGAAACACTTTCGGATCTTTGTCTTCTTCGTGCTTGTTGGAAATTGCTTTCTCAAATTTTATTGAATGAATCTTGCTACCTTTCTTCTGAATCTTTTGCGATTTGATTTCTTCTGGGAATCGGGATTGAAAAAAAAAAAATTATTTAGAAAACCTTGTTTTACTTCTGAAAGAAATTTAGTATTAAATTGAAATTTGGGTTTTGAATTAAAATGGAATTAAGAAATTTAAATTTGGAATGGGTTTGTTTTTGGAAATGAAAATCTTAGGATTGAAAATTCGAAGGGTTCAATTTATTTTTCCTATCAGTTTAATATCGTAAATGTTATTAAAATATGTATATATTAAAATAATGTTGTTATGAAGTTCGTTGAGAAAAATATTATAAAATAAAGAATATAGAATTATAATACAATTCTTAAAATTTTCATATATAATAATTTATCTAAATTTATTAGAAGGGTTGTTCTTCTACTAAACAAAATTATTGAAATTTGACTTAGTTAAAAAATAAATTAATAATAATAATAATAATAATAATAATAATAATAATAAAATAAAATAAAAAAATTAAAAAAAAAAAAAAAAAAAAAAAGAATTAAAATAATAATAATAATAATAATAAAATTTAAATAATAATAATAATAATAATAATAATAATAATAATTTAAAAAAAAAAAAAAAAAAAAAAAAAACGAAAATTGAAGCCTTACATTAATTCAACAATATATTATCAATCAAATCCAACTGTGAGACTATGATCTTTTCTATATATTGTCTATATTTCTTTTTGGATTTTGGTGTCATTTAGATGTCGACCAGTCTAGGATGTACACCAGAGGTTTTGTGAGATTTCTTGGATACTATTATGTGGCTAGATGTTATGATGATTCTTGTGATTCAAATTGGAGTTTATACTTATGAGATTTGTTTTGTGAGCATTTATGTGTATTTGGATTTAGTTTGATCCATCTTGTTATCAGGTTGCCTGTTAAGGAACCAAGTTTGATCTTTATGGGTGTTGTGGTATGGGACACAACTGTGTTTTTATGTGCTTAGGAGAGGTTGTCTAGGTACGTGACTTGGGAGTGGCTTGCATAGGGGTCCGGGACCCAAAGTGGTCAGTATCAGGGTAACCTAATGCAAGTTATGTAATAAGTGATAATCTAGTAATTAAAATTTATGGGGGAAAACGCACTAAAAAGATAAGTTAGAGATATTTGATCCACCCATGCCTTGAGTGCTTGTATAGACTAAGGATGAGAATGAGATGAGTGCCTCGTCTTCTTGAGAGGGCTTTCTAGTTTCCACATGTGTGATATTGAGGGTCCGGGGTTCAGAGTAACTAGTCCAGGGTAACTCAACGCTTGAGGGTCCGGGGTCTATTTAGAGATCAGTCCAGGGTAACTCAAGCAGCCATGTGATGACACTCCCTAGTATGTAGCCTGAGTCTCCTCTGTAGATTTGTGTATCTCTGGTGGTGTATTTATTGTTGGATGTGTTTATTGTGGTTACTTACTTTCATTGATGATGATTGGTGTTTCATTATGTTGTACTTTTGACATGTGGTTTTTGACTTGAGATGATTATCTTTCGTTGACTTTATCTTATGATCTTGGTATTTGGTTTATACTTGGTTTGTGTATGATGTTTGGTTATGTGGTGTCGGTATTGGATTGAGTGTTCTTTCTTTGGATTATTTTATCTTCTTGAGTAGCATGTGTTACCTTTGAGGTAGTTTTGGCTATTAGGGGTACCTTGCCTAGGAGTGTTTTATTTTTGATAGCCGTTTGTGGATCGTTCATTATCTTCCCTGCACGGTGGGAGTGGAAGCCTGACTAGGTAACCACGCGGTCGGGAGGTAGTGCCTTCTTACCATTTGGGTTCCCCTTCACATTGCCAGCTGTTGGATGTTCGTTGTAGAAGATGTACCTTTATCATTCTTACTTCTTATCTTACAGACTTCTTTTCAGATGATGTATATATGTTATCATGTATTCTGTTGTACAGTATCTATTTTCACATACCCTGCGACATGTGCAGTGGATGTTATTGATTGGATGCACTTTCATTGTATGGTTTATACTTATGCATTTGCTTATGCGATTTATGTATCTGTTATTTCTTTATGATCTTGAGACATTATACTTGGAACTTAAACTAATTAATTTAAAATCATTAAATGTGACTCAACGTAAAGGAACTCTTGAGGAATTGAAACTGTATCTATATTTGCATATGTGTATTTGATGTATATGTTCATATTGCTTCCGCATTAATGTTATCTTGATGTTGTTTAAACTTTTAAAAAAAAAATAGTTCAGTAAACATTGTAACATTTTAGGTTTATTTCTCTTGGGTTCCCGAGCGGGGCGTTACATTTAGATCAACACCAGTAGATGTGATGTTGAGAGTCTCGATAAAATTCTCATAGGAATTTGGTAAACTCCGAAGAGTGATTACCACAATATCCTCTTCCTCCATCTTGCGACCGATGGCAAGTAACTGATCACGGATTTCCTGAATCCGATTCAGGTGTGCCTGGAGCGAGGTGTGCTCATCCATGACAATAGAAAACATAGTGTTTTTTAGAAAGAAGGCTCTGCTCTTGGCGGAAGTCTCATGAAGACCTTTTAGATGTGTCCAGATTTCGGCTGCTGTCTTGCTGGATGGAATCTGAGAAAGCTGGTCATCAGCTACGGAGAGTTTGAGAAGCATTATTGCCTCTCGATTGTTTAGATCCCATGTATCTTGATCAGGACCCGGAGAAGTCGGACGCTACTTAACACCCAGAACAAGTTGATCGGTGTTTCGATATTCGAAGATTGCGATGATGCGCTGCTTCCAGGTTCCATAATTGCGACCATTGAATTTGGAATTATGCTCGAGCAGAATATTTGTCAGAGATGCCATGGCATGTTTTTTAATGAAAAACTGTGAAAATCTGTGAAGGCAAGTTCTTCGAGGCAAAAATACGGAAGACCCAGAAGAATCAGAGAATGACCCAAAAGAGAGCTCAAAAAACCCAGAAGGAATCTGCTGTCGTTTTTTGAATCCGCTGGCTCAAAAATTGAGGCACAAAAATCGAGGCACCCAGAAAAAACAGATGACAACCCAATTGAGCTCTCGAAAAACCCACCAAGAATTTGCAAACAAAAAAAAATTTCGACCCCAAAAATTAGGGTTTAAAAAAAAAACGGCCCTAGCTGAAAAAAGCTTGAAAAAACTTCAGATTTCTTGATGAAAAATGGTCGAATCTGCTTCCCAGAGCACGATGACAGACTGAGACAACTAAGAGCATGAAGATTTGATACAGAAACATGCAGATTTTCACCCCAAAAATGCGAGTCTTCAAAAAATGGCCATGATTTCCACGCGATTTGCAGACCCGTAATTCGGGAATTTCTCCGAGCAGAAAAACCCTAGGTGAGTTTTGGAGAAATTAGCTGAAATAATTTTGGAAAAATTTAAACAAATAATTTCAAGAAGAAATTATAAATTTTTCTGAAAAAATTTAAGAATTTAGCTCTGATACCATATTACAAGGTAATTGGTAAATACTTGCTTATTAATAACAGAGACCGAAAGGTCAATTTATACAAAAGGAAGAGACGATGTTTCCTTAGGAAACGATCGTAAAGAATACAAACATTCTATTCCAGAGAAAGCAAAAAATGAAAGCAAACTAAAGCTAAAGATATTTACAAGATAACCATTAACTAATAATAGACTTCTTATCTATTATTGTAATAGTGACTAGCAAATTAAAATGGGTTTTCTTGATTTCTTAATCCTAGAGTTAAGTTTGTGTTCACCTATTTTGAAGTGTGAGACTTTCTAACCTTCCTTTATCTTGTCATTGTACAAATCTCCCAATTGAATTTATATTGGAATTAAATCTCAAGATATTTATTTTCTTTCACTATTTTGAAAGTGCAAGCTTAAAAAGAAAGGTAATTCATTTGATAAAATCATTTTTTTGGTCTTGCATTCCAACCTCTTGATAAAAGTGATATTCTTGAATTTAGGGTATGACCATCAACATATTAAAGTAACTTCTACACATAATCTACTAAAGATTATCAACATATCAATGTACCTTTACTGCATCAGCTGCCAACTAAATACCTTCCCATTCATATTTCTTAACGATGCTTCCAACTTACTACACACACACACACACACACACACACACAACAAAGTGGAGGATATAGAACATCCGTACTTAATTTGAATATCACTACCAAAACACTAGGACAATTTGCTTGTTCTAATTTAGCTCTAACTTTTTTGTATAGTCAATGCGTTGCTGCTGTATACACATATAGGATTCCCAATTCTTCCATTTTGTCTCATATTGGTTACTAGGCATAGTGTTAGAGTGTTACTTCCCCTCTTTGATTCTCTATTAGAATTAGGACATGAAATGCTAATTTACTAACACTAAGAAAACACAAAACAATCATAAAATAACCAGAAGCTAACTCCAAGTCATGATAGATGCCTTTGGCATTATCTGGATCGATAGAAGTTATAACAAGATGTCCCCCTTTCATACCATCACCAACACCTACTTTAAGTGCGATCAAACCAAAACTATGGAAGACATGATAGGTGAAGAATGAGATTTGGATATGATGAACATGAGTAGACAAGGATAAAGATCTTCCACTCTTACATTAGCACATCAACCAAAGAAAATAATAAGAAAGACTTTCACACCACGTGGTAGTAAAGAGAGAGAAGTGAGGTAGATTTGCATGGACATGGGAAAGCATCTCCCACCTCTCTAACCAAACTCCGAATCGACCTTTTTACTCCAATTTGTAAACAGTATTGAAGATTACATCACATGACTTTTGTCTACTATCCTTAGCTCCATCTTCTTAAAATGGGTCAAAATCTAGTATTCTTTGAGCATACTATGGGAAAAACCCCAGTAGTCGTCCAAGCTAACTTTGCACACCTAGATCTCCTAAACCATAAGTCCAAATTTGCTGATTTTTTTAGTGAACCTTCACTGGTGAGTGAAGAGCTTAAAGATAAGGTTTCAACCTTTGGATATTTGCAAATCTCTCTATAAGAATCATGTAGTGTAACATGGTCCAAATGTGCCATCTTAAAACACTCTCCTAATACTCGCTATGTTCATCACCAATAGTTGTTCACTAAAAAATACTAGCACTTGTGGCTAAATGTCCTAGTAGCCTTTATGGATGTCCCAATAGTGGTGTACAAATGAGCCAATCACCAACCAAAAAAGCTAAAAATGATCAACTATTAGTACATGTGTGATGGACTATTAGTACACGTGTTCACATTTTTTGGACTGCAATTGATTGGTATCTATGTCAAAAACAATAACGATTAGCATACCTCCTATTAGCAATGGAGTCTTTTCCCCAATTGGAAATGTAATGTGAATGTGTGTTATACTCCAAGATCGTAGTCAAAACTATCTTCTAGTACATCAAGTACATTCCAACTATGAAGAATGATATGATATTACTTAGTAGGAACATAAAAGAAATGGCCATTACACTAACAACCAATGAAGTGTGTATTTTCAATTCAAATGCACATTGATTAGTCAAGGATATATTTTCTAGCAATAGGAAGAATTCATCTTCAAGTAGTTGTAGACATTTGAAACTTAAAGAATGGTTCCCAACTGTGGTTTGGAACATTCAACACAACCAAAGAAATTGCAGTAGCATATGACCTTGCAAATTTTCAAATTCGCAGTTTCACGATGATTCTAAACTTCCCACCCAACATTTTTCTAGCATGAATTTTTTGTTCTATGTGGGAGAGCTCTAAAGTGGTAGCCCCTAAACACTTGCATTAGTTATCAGTCCTTGCTTATTTATAGGTAGGGATTAATTTTTATAACAAAACTTTTGAAACTTCTCAAGTTAAAAATTGTTATATTTTTAAATTAATTTTTAATCTTTAATTTCTTATTTTTGATTGGCTGATCTTAATTTTCCCGGGGTTTAAATAGTTTTTCAATGCAAAAATATCAGAAATAAAATGTCTCAAACTATCTGGAAAGCTTCAAGAAAGTTCCCTTGAAAGTCAAAATCCTTGAAGCCGCTTTGGAAGAGGAGAAGGAAGTGATGTTCGCAGTTGAGGAACAATCATCTTTTGATGCTCATTGCTCTTTCTAAACCATCATCGAAATAGGAGCTCAAATTGGAATCCAACATAACTATCTCATAGTCATAAAACCAGGGACCTCACATTTTAGGCTCCAACACATTCCAATCAACCATTGAGGTGAGAGAAGAAGTGATACAAGTGGTGTCTAGTAGTTTTGAATGTGGGAGAGGGCTTTTGTGCTGAACTACAGCTGACCCCACTTATAGCACAATGTTGAAGCAACCGATTTTGTGCGAGCACGGTTGCTGGAGATTGGCAGGTGGGTTCGTGAAGGCTATTGTGAGCATTGGTGATAAAAATTTCAGTGATCACATCGACCACAAGATCCACATATGGAGAAAGGGAAAAAGAATTGGGACGCTACCCATGGTAAACAATTAGCTTTAGAACTCTGTTAATCCCAAAAATTGTGTTCCCGTCCGTCGACATCATAAGGCTCTGTAGATCAAACACATTGATGTAATTCCGTCCTTAGCTGTGAATGAAGAACAAGGTGTATTGCATTCTAGTTCTTGGAGGATGTTTGATTGGAAATGTGTTGAGTTGATTTAGGCTCATCAAAACACTGTGAATCGTCGAGTCATCGAACCTGCCTGGTGGGTTATGCTTCACTGGTTCCGTGGACTATATAGTTAGAGCATGGCTGAATAAAAGGCATGTTCTCACCCAGACTCTCAATCTACAACAATATGCTATAAACACGGTTGCCGTAAGTTTAGAATCATTTCAGAGCTCCCCAAACTTTTCATGATTTATTCAATTGCCAAGTGAAGAATTTTTGTTTGAAGAGATGTAGACACTGATGATGGCTTTTAGGGCCCGTTTGTTTCATGGAATTAGCAAAACTGGGTTTTGATTCAAAACCTGGTTTTGTTAAAACCATGTTTTGAATTTCAAAATTAGGTTTTGAAAAAAAGATTTGTCCTTTCTGTTTATCTCAGAAGATGAGTGGGAAGATGTAAAATTGGAATTGAAATTTAAAAATATTATTTGGATCTGCAAACAGAGCAATGCCAAAAGCAAACAACTTCCAATTAAACAATGGTTCAGTACCTACCATGGACCCACGAATCAGCGCAATTCGCCCACACATAAACCTAAAACAAATTAAAATCTACTATAAATAATGATTTAAATAGATGTCATAAGGAAGGATATTCTGTTGACAGATCTTTTGAGCAAAGCTTGTAGAGTAGCTATCAGTAGAGTGCAGAGTTCAACAGAGCAAGAGCTATGGCAATGGCAAGGGGCAACCTTCAGACTTTTCATTGCAGTAGGAAGGCGTTGGATCAAAATCCTGCAATGTTACACCAGAAATCAATGCCATGTATGCCCAGATTGGGGCTGCAATCGAGTCGATTTTTATCTTGCGGGCAGAGGCTAGCAGGAAAAACGAGAATAAATGTTCTGGTTTTGAGGAAGAGCATTTGTGCCCAAGCAGTTGCATCCGACTTGCAGTCGAAGCCCACGGTTTTGGTAGCCGAGAAACTTGGAGAAGCAGGGCTTGAGCTCACAACCCACATTGTGGATTGGGCATGGCTTCGACAGAAATGAGTTGGTTTCCATCGCTTATATCATAGAAATAATGTTTTGAAATTGATCATTTGAATGAGCAGGAGCCGAACGAAGCTTGAAACCTGTAAAAATGGCCCAAAAAAAATGTTTTCCGTAAAACATATTTTAGGTTAACAAAGGTAGTGGGCTTCAAAAATGTTTTCAATTTACTTTTATTCTAATCCTCAAAAATCCAAACCTTGGATTGAATTCTCAAATCCACCTATCTGAGTGGAAGTGTGGTAACTTCATTTTGGGGTAGAATTAGAATACTAGAATTCTAATTCCACTTTGTTATTTTTGACCCAAACAGCGAATTCAACAAAATTGGGTTACTGCAATTCTAATTCCGATCCAATTCCAGCAACCAAACGGGCCCTTAAAGATGGGATGCCAATAGATCCATTGAATTTGAACTTTCTTTAAGAGGACCAATTGCAGAATACACAAGTGCAAAGACAATCATTTGTTCCAGAGATGGAAAACAATAATTTTCCATTAAACAAATGTCATGGTTATGAATAAGACATAGACGCTTATTATTAGTCCCTGCCTATATAGGTTCCCAGCTGCTCGTTTCAATTAATTTTCATGATCAATATTATTTCATTTCTAAAGTTTTAAGACAAATTTAATTTTAAATTAATTTTCCATTCATAATTTCTCTTTTCTCATTGGTTGCTTCTAATTTTCCTGGGGTTTTTATTTATTTTTTAATTCATAAATATTAACAATAATATGTGTTATAGTCTATCAACAGTACTGGAAACTTCTAGAAACCTATGGATCCTGCAATTTCTCAAGACCAAACTACACCATTGAAACTAAAACTTACTGTCTATTGGTCTTAGATGGTTTTGACATTTGAGTGTCAACACACTTAACCACTTTCTACATTGAAGTCGAGTACACTATGTATATTGAGCCACAGTGTGTGATGAGGTAGTATTTCAACAAGGGCCGAGTGACTTTAGGTGCCGAGCAGTATATAAGTGCTGAGTGACATATAGGTGCCGAGTCACAGTTGATGCCGAGCAAGTCAGAATGCTTCATATGTCGAGTGAGCCAGAATCATATATGTGCTGAGAAAAACAGAGTGTAATAGGTGCCAAGCAATCCAGGATATTATATGTGCCGAGCACCAATAGTCCAGTATGTGGCGAGTAACACAAAATTAACATATGAGTTTGTGCCCTCACAAACTCAGATGTAAACCATTTTTGGAGCCAACATAGAAGGATTTCGAAGGAAAAAGGATAAGGATGAATCTTTTACATTCCCTATGCAATCAACATGCAGCCAATTAGAAAAATGGAGAAGGCATGCAACCAATGAGAAAAATGCAAGGTATGAGCGGGAATTTGAGATTCAATATGGATCGTAGATCCATACCTAACCCTAAGTCTTCACAATCTTTAAAAGGAGGTCGAAAACTCCATTTCATGTCTGATAGAGAGCAGTGTATGGGGAGATTATAGCGAAATTAAGTGTGAGGAGAGTAAGACTTAGAGGAACAGAGCAACAATTATACATCCAGTTGATCATAACAGTACAAGGGTCAAGAGACACGATCAGATATTAGATCTTAGAGGATCAAGATCAGAGAGAGCAGATCAAGTGCTTGAATCTAGCAATTAGAGATTGCATACTGTTAGGTTTATTGCTCTAATACTTTCTTGTCATTGTATTAGAAGATGGAAATCCTATATTGATAGGTTAGCTTAACAGCTAGGTAGGAGAACCTTTGGAGAAGGTGATTGAAAAATCCTATGTATTAGGTGGGTTTAACAGCCTATTGTAAATCCTTTAATAGGGTGACGCTTCATGTGAAGTGTTTGTAAACCCTTTAATCAAGTCATTATTGATACAGTGTGAAGCCTTTAACATGGTAGACCATCATAAGTGGTCAAATAATTATTGCTACAGTGATTTTTGTGGGTATCATCCCCACCCTAGTTTTACCTTCTTATTCTTGGAGGGTTTCTGGGTTACCAATTCTGGTGTTGTGTGTTATTGCATGTGTTTACTTTATGTTCATTTATATGTTTACATGCATGCAGTTTATTTTTTAGTTATGTGATTTAAAGGATTGAAAAAGGTTTAAAGTGTGGTACTTCTGATTCACCCCCCCCCCCCCCCCCCTCTCAGAAGTACTCTTTCCATTTTGAACATTCCAACAATTGGTATTAAAGCATAGGTTCTCACAAGGAGAAGCCTAATAGCTTAGAGAAAAGGTCTAAAGATGGAAGTCTTCAAACTTGGGAAGATCATAGACAATCAGGTGATTGATGTGCACTTAGCTCTACACAAAGTGGAAGAAGCCAGAGAAGAATTGAGGAAAAGTATTTTTCAATGGAGATTCCAAGGAATTTGATGTAGCAATAGCACAACTGATGGAGAAAAATAGAGCACAAGCTGAAGAAATTAGATTTCTCAAGCTTGAACAAGAATCACAAGCCATAATGCTTTGTGAAGTGACTGAACAAAAGAAGAGAGCCATTGAAGACAAGGCCATGATAGAAGATGACAAGAGAAATCTTACCAATAGACTAGAAGAGAAGACAATTGAATTTGAAAAGATTTCAAACATGCAGCTAGACACCTTAAGTCAGATGATGAATGCTCATCATGAGCTAAACATGCAGGACATTGAGATTTACACTTTGAAGATGCAGAATGAATTGAAGAGAGAAAAGGAGATAACAGAAAGCTACAACAAACCCAATGAGGCTATCAAGTACTTTGAACAATTGTTGAAATCACCAAGGGTTAGTAATGATACTTTAGGACTTGGTTACACCAGCACTGAACAAGAAGAATCATCCAAGACTGCAGAAGAAAGGAGTCAAAAAGGTAAGAACACTAAACCTACTTGTCATTTCTGTGGTAAAAAGGGACATACCTCTAATGTGTGCAAGAGCAAAAATAGTCATCAGCATGATAAGCCTATCAATGCAAGCTTTTGTCTCAAGTGCAAAAAGCAAGGACATCAAGCACATGAATGTAGAACCAAGACTATGAGGACACCAAGATTTGAAGGTCACTGCTACAACTGCAAAAAATATGGACATAGAGCATTTGAATGCAAATCAAAGCCTATGTGGACACCTAATCAACCTGCAAGAGGAACCAACCATGCACATCACTACGAATAGGATTACAATACTAGGTATAGCTATCACTATTGTCAAGAGTATGGACACATTTTAGAGGAAGTTACAGCAGATGGTTGAGCCAAACTACATGTTTCAATTGCTTGAAGACTGGTCATATCAACAGGAACTGCCCTACAAAGTCAAAAACACCCAAGACAGAAATCAACAAAGGAAAAGAGAAGGTTGATGTTGAGCAAATAAGAGGGCAAATGAACAAGACTTGGAAGAAGAAAGGTGAATGCAACACATCTAATGGAGGGATCACTTCACCCAAAAGGTCAAGTGATCACACTTCATCCAACTAAGCAAAATAGATGTATGAGACTGATATACAAAGTTATATCATACATCAGTCCCAAAGAGCAAAAGGAGTAATGCAAAGAAGAAACTAGCATAAGAAAAGATATCAATCAAAATCTTGAAGAAACTGTCGAGTTACCCTTAGATGCTGAGTGAAGCTCCAATGTATGTCAAGTTTCCAATAGCTGTCGAGCTAATAGTTGAAGCCGAGTGAAGTAGAAGTCTAGTGGAGGTCGAGTAAATGAAATACAATGGGAGCTGAGTCATACTGAATCCTTCAAGTGTCGAGTTTACAATTGTATGCACGAAGCATTTAATGCTAAGCCTTTGACAGGTATAAGGTCGATTATTGTTCATTTTCATGCCATTCGAACGCAGAGAAAAAATGAGAAGGTGAAGAGGCGATCAAGCAACAACCTAGCAGTCATTTGCATCAATTCCAATAGTAATTCAAAACAAGTTCATCGATTCAAAGGTATTTATCAAGTGCCGAGCTACGCAAAGTTATAATTTTTAATAAGTTTAAACCCTAGTTCAGTAAAATGACCTCTAGCTCAAGAAATCCCAAGGCTAAGGAAGACCATGAGATTCAACTTGTTAGCAATGAAGTCAAATAGCCCAAATTTAGGCCAATACTTGAGGTTGCCTATAAAAATGACCCAGCTGGTGCATTATCTGTCATTCCACCCAAAGTTGTCATGGTTTAAGATGTAAGAAAGTGCTACAACTGCAAAATTGGTGCCATAGATGACCTAGAAATCTTCCATCCTATGACAAGCTATGTGACAATGGGATATTGAAGGACGCGTTCTAGATTGTTGAGAAGGGTCTAACCAAAACCCTAGTTTTTCCCACGATGTTTAAGACAAAATGGATTCGCATTGTCTTGAGTTGAATTCATGATGGATGTCTATGGTTGGAGACAGGACATGTCAAGATTACCAAGAGAATAGTTCATAGGGTTACATGACTCCCAACCCTAGATCGGCCAAAGACTTTGAGGAGTGATAGAAAGGAGGTTATCGAGAAGAATACTGGAGAAAAATGGAACAATAGGGAAATGACCATTGACACTGTAACTGAACCCCTACTTGACTTTGCTGTGAGGATAATTTCACATAAATTTTACCAATCCAGCAGACTGAACAATGTACCCTGCATAGTTGTTGATGTGGCTTACAAGTTGGTGAAGAAAGATCATACCTATAATCTAGCAGAGCTGATGCTTTAGCAAATTAATGAGAACCTAGGAGCTATAAGGAGATCAAAAGGTGCTCAATGCAAATTTGGCTTAGTTCTTATGTGTATATTCTTTTATGTGATGGAAGAATTCCCTTCAATTGGGAAGGTAAACTGGAATTCCAACAAGTCAGCAATCACGCAGATCAATGAGTTCATTGATCAAATGGGAGGCAATTTTGAGGCACATATGACTAGCTATTTTGAAGACTTTAAGAAATCTATGAAGCAAAGAATGAGAATACCAGTTTCACTAGTTGAGAAACATGTCAATGATATATGTTTCTTGGTTGACATTGATTTCACCTACATTCAAGCAACAATACCAAGAGTAAGATGGCTAAGGCCATTGGGATATGAACTTGATGTAGATGAAGCCTCAACAACAATCACAACATTGCTTGTAGAAGAAATTGACAAGGCAGCTCCTCACTTTGGGACATATGATGTTGTCAAGTCAAAGTTGAGATTGAATTGAAAATAGCTTCTGTCATCAAGAAGAAAGATAAAATGGTGAAGAAAATAAAGAAGACATTTGGAGAAAATATTGAAGAAGCAGGAGAAGAAGAAGTAGAAGAAGTACAAGGAGACAGTGAGGAAGAAGAAGAGCAAGGGCAAGGGCCATATGAGCTGACACAAGGCCTAGGAGAAGACAAGGAAGAAGGTGTTGAGGGAGAAGAAGTCAAGGAAGCACCAAAACCTATTGAGAAAAAGAAGAGAAAGGAAAATGCACAGCCTGTAGCTCAGCCCAAGCCTAAAAAGGTCACAAAGCCAGCTCCAACCAAAACAGTTCCAGCAACAAGGGCCACAACTAGAGCATCTACTCAAAAGGCCAAAGAGGCATCAAAAGAAAAGAAGAAAGCCGCTATACAAGCTATTGAAGAGCCCAAGAAAAGAAGAAGGTATGTGGCTTAGCCAAATACAGATGATGAAGAGAAGACAGAGTCAGAGGACATTAGCCAGTTTAAAGTGGTAAGTCATCCTCCAAAATTTGCGATTGATAAGCTTTGTAATAAGATTAAAAATGAAAATTTAAATGATTTAAACTCTCTTAATTTCAATAAGCTCAGTAGGGAAGAGCAGAATAAAGTAGAGGAATCTATGTATGCCACGATGGCAGAATTTAAGAGCACACCTCTAGAGCTTGATAATACCATGCCAAAGGAACTATATGAGATAGTTAAGAATAAGTGACATTATTGTATAAAGATAGAAAGGGACATCAGAGAATCTAACCTAGCTCAAGTGAAACCTAATATGAAAAAGGCTCAAATAACCAAGGCAAACAAGAAACATAGTGGGAAATTTGCACCCAAATACAGAGCCTTTTGCATCCTTCAAAACAAAATTGAGAATGTTGTAAATAAATCCACACAATTGTGGAAAACAATATATAAAATTACTAATGATAAAGTAGAGGAAACCAATAAGGTAGAAACTAGTGCCAAAGAGAAGGAAGAGGAAAAGAAAGTAGAAGAATAGAAAGGAGGGGAGGAAGCAAAGGAAACAGAGAAGAAGGAAGAAGAAAAGAAAGAGGAGGCAAAGAAAGATGAGGAAGAAAGAGGAGAGGAATAAAAAAAGGAGAAAGAAGAAGATGAATCAACTAAGGGAGAAGAAACTATGGCAACAACTGACCAACAGCAAGAAGAAGAACAGAATGTGTAGGACACACAATTGTCACCTCCCAGTCCACCTCATACAACCATCACACCTATAGAAATAGTAATCATAAAGGATGTTACTGACAAATCATCTCAAAACATCAATCCACTTATTGCAGAGGATCTTTCCAAGATCCTTCACCAATCTACTCTACAGGCACAATTGTGTACAAGCCCTGTATTGGTGAGTGTTGATGAGTTACAAAAAGTAGTAGCTACACCACAAAAGGAAAAGGTGAAACTAAAGGATCCACTTTTCACATACATAGCTACTAGAACTAAAGTTCTGATGCTTCCACCACCACCTCCACCAAGTGCAACAAGTGACACTGATCAGGTGCTGAGTGCTGAAGAGAGGAAATCAGATGAGAAAGAGGACACAACAAAAGAAAAGGAGCAAGCCACAATACAGACATTGGTAGAACTACCAAAGACTGACACTCCTACTAAGACCATTCAAAAGTCGAGCACTGAAGCTATCCCCTTGCAATTTTCAACACTAGGCTCAAGTTCAACTAGAGTGGCTAGGGTACTTCACTATGGGGACCCTAAATTAGATGAAGACATTGTGATTCCTTCCTATGATTCCAAGACTATAATAATGGCACAAATGACTAAAATGCAAAATGCATTAGATAGAAGGATGAGGTAGGAAATACTGAGAAAAGAATTCAAACATAAGCAAGCACTTCATGACATCAAGGACATCTTTATGTATGCCTTCAACTTGCAGTCACCAGATGAAGGAAAGTTAATAATTGAGCAACTATTAGACATAGTTGACCAAGTGACAAATGAGGACCAGGTTACCAATGTTAAACTCATGGAATGGTTAGAGAGAAAGTTTCAAGGAAAAGTGAATGAGAAGATATCAAGTGGCATTGCACTTGAACAGGTTGAGTTGGCCAAGAAAATTGATAAGGTCAAAATTATTCTTAAATTTTTTTTTCATTGTATAGGAAGTTGTGTGATTTTTCCAACTTCACACAAGAAACTAATCAAAGAATAATGAGCTTGGAAAGAAACTTGAAAATCTCTAGTATGCAATTACCTAGAGATCTAGCTCAGAGTGAGAAGCATTTTTCCCAATCACTTCACACACAAAGGGAGTTAGCTGTACTTATAGCGGAGGAGGCTAACATTAAGGCTAAACTGATGCAAATCTAGTCCTCCATAACCCCTCATTTAGAAGTCCTCCACAAGGAACAAGTTTATGCTGAAACAATTTTAAAGAAAAATCCAAATCTTTCTACACTTGATGGACTTGTCCACCTTGTTGTAGAGGCTGCCATCCAACACAAGTCACTTGACATAGCTTTGGAGAATTGGGACACAGCTCTGAAAACAATAATGGAGGTAAATAGTAATTTTTTGGCTAAGTATGGTATTACTCCTTAGAACCCTTTGACATAAGTGTCAAAAAGGGGGAGATAATAAGATAGGAGGAGAAATAATAATAAGGAAAGGGGGAGATATATATTTTGGGGGAGATAAAAATTTTGATACAAAATTTTGGCAATTATATGGAAAGTAACTTTGATACAAAATGCAGATATTCCATAAGCTTTTATAGATCAGATACAGAGACACAAGTACAAAATATCACGTACATCAAAACAATTTTTTTATAAATGACAAGGTAGAATCAGCTCAAGCGGAGTTAAGGTATTTTGAACAATTTTGAAATTTTGTGGATAAGGTACTCATAAGGACAGATTATTAATGTCTAGTTAAGTGTTTTTGACACTCATGTCAAAGGGGGAGATTGTTGGTCTTAGATGGTTTTGACATTTGAGTGTCAACACACTTAACCACTTTCTAAATTGAACCCGAGTACACTATGTATACCTAGCCACAGTGTGTGTCGAGCTAGTATTTCAACAAGTGCTGAGCAGTATATAAGTGCTGAGTGACATATAGGTGCCAAGTCACAGTTGATGCTGAGCAAGTCAGAATGCTTTATATGTCGAGTGAGCCAAAATCATATATGCACTGAGTGAGACACAGTGTAATAGGTGCCAAGCAATCTAGGATAGTATATGTGCTGAGCACTAGTAGTCCAATATGTGCCGAGTAACACAAAATCAACATATGAGTTTGTGCCCTCACAAACTCAGATGTAAACCATTTTTGGAGATGACATAGAAGGATTTCGAAAGAAAAAGGATAAGGATGAATCTTTTACATTCCCTATGCAATTAGCATGCAGCCAATCAAAAAAATGGAGAAGGCATGCAACCAATGAGAAAAATGCAAGGTATGAGCGGGAATTTGAGATTCAATATGGATCGTAGATCCATACCTAACCCTATGTCTTCATAATCTTTAAAAGGAGGTCGAAAACTCCATTGCATGTGTGATAGAGAGAAGTGTATGGGGAAATTATAGCAAAATTCAATGTGAGGAGAGTAAGACTTAGAGGAATAGAGCAGCAATTATACATCTAGTTGATCAAAACAGGACAAGGGTCAAGATACACGATCAAATATCAGATCTCAGAGGATCAAGATCAGAGAGAGCAGATCAAGTGCCTAAATCTAGCAATTAGAGATTGGATACTATTAGGTTTATTGCTCTAATACTTTCTTGTCATTGTATTAGAAGATGGAAATCTTATATTGATAGGTTAGCTTAACAACTAAGTAGGAGAACCTTTGGAGAAGGTTATTGAAAAATTCTATGTATTAGGTGGGTTTAACAACCTATTGTAAATCCTTTAATAGGGTGACACTTCATGTAAAGTGTTTGTAAATCCCTTGATTAGGTCACTATTGATACAGTGTAAAGCCTTTAACAAGGCAGGTTTTTCATAGGGCATACCATCAGAAGTGGTCAAATAATTATTGTTGCAGTGATTTTTGTGGGTATCATCTCCACCCTAGTTTTACCTTCTTATTCCTAGAGGCTATCTGGGTTACCAATTTTGGTGTTGTGTGTTATTGCATGTGTTTACTTTATGTTCATTTATATGTTTACATGCATGCAGTTTATTTTTTAGTTATGTGATTTAAAGGATTGAAAAAGGTTTAAAGTGTGGTACTTCTAATTCACCCCCTCTCCCTCTCAGAAGTACTCTTTCCATTTTGAACATTCCAACACCATCAGTGAGCTCAAGAGAAATGATTCCAAATTGGAGATACTCCCTCTATGAGATCCATTCTCTTGAATTCTGTGTTTATCATGGAAAGTACCACCATAGTTTATTGAAAGAGAAACTAACATAACATGGCTCCTAAAAACCTAAGACACATCATATCTATTCGTTAAACCCAAATTTTTTTATCACTAACCAATTTTATCAAACCATAATCGTGTTAGGGGAACTTTTTCTTTATTTTCCAATAGATGGGAGGACAAAAAATCTACTTTCCCTAGTCCAAACTGCAACAGTTTGAATGTTTTCCATTTGTTGTTGACAACAAATCCTAAGAGGCAAAGGTTCGTCAAAGAAGAAGACATATCATTCACACTCCCTAGCGATGACAATCTATGGTAGATCCCTTGAGTTTTGACCCATTGTTAAAATGTCTCATGTAATGAACTGCATGATTTTCTACCCGGTGATAATAGGGGAATCAGAGTGTTCTTAATGAACAAATTCAGAGGAGGTTGGACCTTCAAAGGCAGAGCACCAATGGACACACTTTCTTTCCAAGTGGTGGACCTAAATCTTGGCCATGAGATGACATGGAGTCACAGGCAATCAATTATTTATTTCTTGTCCACAATAATATAATAATGTTATCTATTTGGATCATTGCTATACACACATCTGTACAACATGAATTCAAATTTGTCTCAAATAGACACAAGGAGATCAAATTCTTTAAATACCCAATGCTCTCAAGACACTCAGAAAGAAGAGAGAGGGCTTAAATCAGGAGCAAAATGCCCATCGAAGCTGTTGAAAAGATGAATCATTTGCAAAAGCATGCCTCTTTGTCATTGAAGGTCTAACCTCCTTCTGAGGATTTATTCATTAAGATCATTCTAATTCTCCTATTATCATCATTGTTTTGTGAATACCACTCTAAGGTCTATGTTGGCACTTTAATAATATGCATTCTTGTACAACTCTCAAGCTAAAATAACCTATGCACGGTGATCAATTTATTTCAAACAATTCCTAATTTACCTTATATGCCCTGTCTCATCCATCATATATGATGGGATCAGTTTAGAACAAATAATAAATAAATATCAACGACACATATAATAGTGCTTGTACAATATTACTTCAATTTACTCTAGGTAGATGAGCCTCTTAGTTTTTGAATTAAAAAGTAGCCAAAACCAGGGGGGCTGGCCCATTAAAAAGTCAAACTGGTGAACCACTAGTAGATTACCACCAACCAAAATTACCCCCTACCGCTTTTAACACAAAAACATTATTTGGAATCACAGCTAAAAAAGTATCAACATGTATAACACAACTATTCCTTGTACTAGAACTTATAAAACTAAGAAAGCAAAAAAAAAAAGGCACTACCGCCTTAAACCCAACAAAGTTCAACAAATAGCATAAAAACAACATAAAAAACTAGGAGGAAAGAGCCCTAAGACTTCTTGGCATCCTTCCTCCCCAGGAGGATTTTAGCCCAATCTTCCACAAGGAAGTCAAATAACATCCTAGAGTCCTTGTTAGTCAAATCACCCTCTTGGTCCTTTAGCAGATGTAACGTGGTAGCAGCAACATGCATCACCTTCATAGTAAATTTAGTCAAGAGATGCATTCTTTCCTCTAGGGCAAGGATTATTTCCCATAGTTCATTGCCAACCATCTTTCGAAACTCCTCGGTGACCTCCTTCTTGTTGCAATGGTAGCCATCCACCTGCACCTTAGTGACATCCTACACAATCAGGGGGTTAGGTATAACATTATCCTTAGAAGAAACCATAACATTTATTTTTCTTAAATAAGAAAGTTATTTGCTACAATTGAAAGGAATTCTTTTCATTTTTATTTTTTCTGATTAACATTAAATTGATATATTTATTGTAAAGTAAATACTGTTCATTGCATTTTTATTATTGTTGTTTTAAGTTTTGTCAATGATGTTTTCTAATTTAGAATTTCAATTCATCATTGTCTTATATTTTTGTTACTGTTATTTGAATTAGAGAAATGATAATAATCTTTAAAAATTAAGATATTTAAAAAAAAATTAATTATGCTAAACAAAGATTGAAGAAAGTTTGATCTTTAACTAAGAAAAAAGTAGCTTCAACAATTATTTTTAATTTAACTTTTGTTTAGTTTTACTTCACATTTTATTTTGTTTAGCTAATTTTCAATTTCATTTTACATTGTTGAGACATTATTTTCTTAAAGTTTTAGGGTTTGAATTTATTTGATTCACAAATGATATATTTAATTTCTTAAAAAGAACTATAGATTATTTATTATTTATTATATTATAATTTAAAAAACTTACTACTTAACAATCAACTTAAATAATTTTAAAATATTATCATATTATTTTCCTTATTCATATGTTTTTTTTTTTGGCAATATAAGTTTGTGAAGAAATTATGACATTATTTATTCTAAGTACTCTTATACTTTTAAATCATACTTACAATAATTTGTAAAACTATTTTTTGAAGTTCTCTTAATTAATGCCCTTAAGATCTAGAGTTATTTGAACTTTGAAGCTATATTTTTTTAAACAATACAAGTATAAGTTTAAGTATACAATTTAGGTTAACATGTACTTTATCTTATGTACATTATCTTGGCATCTTTTGGTTCAACAATAGATAGGGACTTTAGCTCTACTAGAGCTCTTGTTTATGTCATTTCTCTTAATCTTAAAGTAGTTACATCCTTGTAAACAAGGGAAAGGAGCCATTTACCACTCATGTACACATTGTCACCATGTCCAAATCTCTAATTGTGGCTACCTTTCCCCACAATTACTACCATAAAAAGCTCAAAAAATGATTGCACATGTACTAATAGTCAACCACACATGTACTAATAGTTGATCATTTTGTAGTTTTCTTTGTTTCTTATTGGTCCATTTGTGCAAAAGTACTATAGTAGCTACTAGGGGTCTTAGTGGCATGCATTAGATAAACCTTTTAAATTACACTTTTAGACAACCTCACACTCTAGGAGTTCAAAAGGTTAGCTTTAAGCTCTTCACTCACCTATGGTGGTTCACCAAAAAAATCTATAAATTTCTATATATGAAATAGGAATTGTCTGTACACAAAGTTAGTCTAGGCATCCAATAAAGTTCACTTAGGGATTTGCAATGGGAACATGATATTTTTAGCCATGTATGGTGTTGTTTGATTTTAAAAAAAATGATAGGCACTACAATGAAGGCATGTGTTGTGTTTCCTTGAACTCATTTTATGATAGCTTGTGCAAACCATGTTAAGGTGACCCATTAACAATAGTCATAAAATGATCAATACAACTACACGTAACAACAAACATCTAGGTCAATATTTATTTCTATGTAAATGATGGTGTTTAGCACAAATAGGCACGAGTCTACTTTGTGTAATCAAGACTACCTACAATGTGTAACATATCTTCATTTTTACCTGATGGGGAATCAAACTTAATATGTCATCGAACTAATATGACACAATGGGTTGAGTGTGAATGACATTATGTTACATTATCTCTTTTTATTTTAGCATTCAAAGGTAGGAACCCATAATAGTGAATGGTAAAAAAACAAAAGCTTTATTTACATACAAGATAATCAACGAGCAGGTTATGTGTTTTTATTGTGAAATCTAAATAAATAATAAATAGAAATATTATAAAATATATTAGTCGAATTTAATTTAATGAGGAGAATAAACTCTTTATATTTAATTTACTTGAAATTACAAGTTCACCAATTCAATTCAAATGAATTAATTGGAAAAGTAACCTTAATCAATAAAGATAAATTAAAAAATAACTTTAAATCAATCAAATAGATTGTTTAAAATATAATTTAGAAAAAAATCTTACTTGAAAAAAAAGTTAAACATATTTTATTCTCCATTTAAATATCTTATTTTTCAATTTAACTAGGTGTCATCTCCATATGTACAAATATTTCCCACTTGATGGTAAATTTCAACTAGTGAATTAAATATTTTTGGCTTCACATATTTACTATTTTTATTGCTCAATATCATCTAAAAGTCATTATGATGAGCTAATTAAAATTGTTTAATGTTGGCATCATTGTGCAAAAGGGATAGTTAGTGTTGTGACTTGTGAGGAACCTTTGAGAATTTTGGCTCACCACTATATTTCTACATTAAAGTGACAACCAATTCTTTTAAATAATCAATGTGACATTCATTTTACAAATAAAAAATATGATACTGTAAAGTTAAAACATTTAGAGAAAGGAGGAGGTTGATTTTAATTCAAATAATACGAGTGCAACTCTACCCCCAATTAAAATAAGAATGAGCTTTTCCACTATATCAAAAAAATCAAAGTAGAATAAGCCCCATATACACTATAATTACTATAAAATATAGCACTAGGAAGACAAAATTTAGAAATTGAATTATTTAAATGTCAAAATATATACTCTTAACAAAACCTTGCACCTTTGTCACCTATTTTCCTGCCCTTGCATAAGGCTGGGACTTGTGTTTGATGAGAGCTCTTGTTTTATAAGGGAACTTTTAGTGTTTTTATTTATGTGCTAAATATTTTCTTCTTTATTCTTGTTAGAACTCTTTCTTTTCTTCTTAGCATCAAAACAATACAAAAGTAAAGAGTTAATAATTGAGAGGCATTCATTTTCTTTACATGCAATATATATATTTTTTAAGATTTTAGATCTAAGAGAATTACATTTAGTAAAATTTGATTTTTTTCAAGTTCCTTCAAAACTATTCACACCAGCAAGGAAAATTTTAAGTTTATCACCATCTTGAAAGTGACTATTTTAATGTTCAACAATATTGTCCTCAATCATATAGCTTATAAACTGAACAAAAGGTATTAGCCTGAATATTAAAATGAGGACTATAATCATAGGAGCCACTATATGTATATAAAAATTAACATATGAATCACACAACATAATCATATGGGCATTCTTTTTGGTTCAATAAAATGTTAAAATATGTTAATTATATTATTAGAGTCAAATTGATATAGACCAAAATTTATGATCATTGTTCATATGCAACTTTCATCAGCATCCAACCAACTTTCAATCTTCATTGTCACCAAACCATCATCAATATCCCATCTTGATCTTAAATACGAAAGTTGTAAATTTCACATAGATTTGGTTATAAATTACACATCCTTGAACTCCACTACCTTGTACTAGTTTTCTCATTTTTTTTTGGAAATATATCTCTATTGGCACTCTCAAAAAATATTATAGAGGGCTAAAGATATATAATTTATGGCCACCAAAAAAATAAGATACACATGTATCTAGAAATGTTTTATTGGCAAATGAATAAAACTAAAAAAACAAATAAAACTAAATCGTTTATATACATATTGAAGCACATGCTTCATTTGCATGAAAACAAAAGATTAGTTAAAATCATGTTCCCCAAAAAAACCTTTATTTTTTAGCAACATCAATTATCCACATACTCCTCCATGATGCTAAGTGGGCTCACAATTTGATCATGAAGAACATGAAATATTTTTTTGCAACTACCTTGGTCAAGATATATGCTAACTAATCTTGAGTGTTTATGTGTTTCAATTCAACTTCTGTAATGCCTCACCAAGGAATCCAAAAGAAACAACCTAAAGTTTTATTAAGTTTGCCAACATCCTTTTTTTTTTTTTCAAACAAGAAAGAATAACATATACATCAAACACAAAGTAGCGGAAGCAATAACATACAATCAACTAAAACAAACATAACAAGTTACATTTCTTAAGGATCCTAAGACATTGAATCACATATAAATTTAATTAATACTAAGTCCATCGATACCACATCCATATGAAAGAATAATGAAAAGTCCAATGTCCATAATATACATTTGTTCCAAATGCCTCTTGGAAAAAGAAATTCGGTATGCTCAATCATCCACTATACATGTCACAGGGTATGAAAGGCTTAAAAGAATATACATATGTAGAAATAGAAATAAATCCTCCTCCTTGGATCCATGATACAAAGTAAAATAAAATAAATGAAACCATCCACCATACATGATACATCCATCCATCATAAAAGATATAACATCCATAATGAAATATAACTATCCATCATAATGATACATAGAAAGAATGAAAATAGATGCAGACAAGGAAGCTCTAGCCACGGTGACTATAGACGAATCTCAATGGTAAGAGTGAAAAAGCACTACCACCCGACCGCATGGAACCTAAATGGCCCACTCCCACCATGCTGAGGAGATAGTCTCAAGTCCCAAATAGGATATAAAACCACATATCAAAAATACTCTCTATGTCTAGGAAATCTTAAAAACAATCTAACTCAAAGGTTCTAAGATAGGTCAACATCTAATTCCTAGAGGCACACAAGACACGGAAGAAACCTACTATGTAAGCGGGCAAGTGTCATCGCACGAATCACGTTAGAGTTACCCTGGCAATCTCTTAGGACTCCAGGGTCCCTAGTGATCCCTATTCAGCCACTAGTATCCTCTTGTACTAACAAGGCATACTACAGAATGAAAGGTCGCAACCAAGCATTCTCTCTACTCCCATCCTAGTTTGTACTAGCACTCGAGGCATGAGCGAGAACATAGAAAGACTCTTATTAGGTTCATTTTAATCCCCATTTAGTGTAATGTTTTCACTTATTAAACAACTTACAATGAGTTACCTTGGGAACCACTTAGGGCCCTGACCCCCATTGCAAGCCACTTCCTGACACTACAAGTAGAAAACCTACCCTAGGCTCATAAAGTAAAAATCAATAATCATATAAAAATCACCTCAATCTTATACATGTGACTGGAAAGCATCAAAAGATAATCCTCAATAATCACATCAGTCCTCTACGAGCAACTGGAAAGCATCAAAGATAGATCACAATAACCACTGGTTATCAACGAGTAACTAGAGAGTATCCCAATAATACTGATCAATGACTCAAAATGGTTAAGTAAAAAATGTCACAACATGACATCATCAAGAACAAAGCAAACACTTTAGTCCCATCAAGGCAACTATAAAGTAACCCAATTATAACTGATCGAGGACTCAAAAAATGGTCAAGTCAGATATCTCATAAACATACACCTCAGCTTCATTGATCTCAAGGATATTTACATTGAAATTTGAAGTATCTCCAAAACTCCAATAATCAATACCAGATTATAGTCCTCGAAATTCTGAGTCCAATGCAACTCAAATAGGTGCAAAAGGAGTTTGTATGTTCGAGTTATGGTCAGTCAAAGTTGGGTCAAACCTTGGACTAGAGGCCATTAGGAAGGAAAAATTTTGTACTCTCTAAAAATGGTCAAAGTCAGCATCAAAATGAAGGTCTTGTCAAGAGCTTTTCGACAATTTTTGTTTCGTCAAAATAAAAGCTCATACACGAAAGTTATGCTCGGTCAAAGTTGGTTAACCACAAATGGTTGATGATGTCAACATGATGATACAGATGATGTCATCATAGTGTTCAATAGCCAAATAGAAGTTGACACATGGCATTCTATGAGGCAAAAAAATGGGTGCGACGTGTATGGCAAAGAAGCCCATGTGGCACCCCACCTCGATTTGTTTGGCACTAACGTGGCTTATCCACATGGCAAGCAGTGGTCATGTACATGTCAGCATGCAGTTCAAGTTGGTTTCATGTGGATGTGGCAAATGGTTGGAATCTGGCAAGACTGGGCACCGGTGGGGGTCAAACCCTGAACCACCCTTTGCCCAGAATGACTTGTGGCCGTTAGGCCACCAATCACAATTAAAACTTATGTGCACCATCTGCTATTTAAAGGTTGTTGCCGCTGATTTTCATTTTGAAATGCTGCCGGCAGGGTTGGTACCCCCTACCGGCCTCTTGCTAAAAAGAGATCTGTGTGGCAAATGCCTTATTTATGCTTTAACAGGTCGACTGCCGCCCTTTAAATAGGCTTTTATGGTTATGTTTTTGTTTTGTTTTTTACCCCAAATTGTTACAATGCCAAAATTATAAAAGACAAAAGGGGTATTTTGAAAATGTTTTGTTAAAGGGGCCTAATTTTAAAATTATATGGTTTTTGCCTAATTTAGGCAAATTTTATGTATAAAAAGGGGGGGTAGGTTCATTTTCAACATTGAACATAAGAGATTCAGTTGATCCAACTGATGGAGCTAAGGCAATTGATGCAAAATTGATAGGGGAATTGATGTGAGCATTATGCTGATGGAATATTGAGGATTTTTGTGCAATTAAATCCTTAAGGAGAGAGAAAATATGAAGGATGTGTTTTCAGTCCCGAATAATGGAGCAGTGTGATGTTGTTCTACAAGGGGTTGAATTTGTAACACATTGTACTTGATTTAGAGTTAATTGGATCGATCCACCAATTGGAGCTGGACCCGGAGACGTAGTCCTGATAGGGCGAACTCTAAGATCAAATCGTGTTGTGCCTCTTATCTCTTATTTCTTTTTATCAGTTGAGTTATGTTTCTCTTTTCTACATTTTTTAGTTACGTTAATTTGCTTTAGTTAAAGCATTAATTAAATGCATGTAATTGGTTAGAATTCCTCTGCACCAGTTCTTTAATCTTCTTCTCTGTAATTTCAGTAGTTTAAGGAACATAGCCACACATTTACTACCTGGATCAGGACATTATATCTGATTGTTAGGATTAAGTCATAACCTTATAGGCACTAAATCAGATCATTCACACAAGAAAACTGGAAAGCAATAACAAATAGTAAATGCAAACATATCATAGAGCATGCCATCACATTACCATGGTTGGGTATAAAAAGAATTGAAATTAAAATATCATCATGACATCACAACACATAACCCCCGAGCCTTTGGTAACAACCTAAGACTGGTCAACAATAGGACAAACCTCGAAACCCCAAAACATAGGCAACATAAAAATAATAGAGTATAGGTTTCAATTTGCGTTTCAATGTACGTTTCAAGTGTATAAGATTCTCAATTTACTCTACATATTAACCCTCTCATTTATTCAACTCAAATATATATAATTATCCCCATTATTAAAGTCAATTTCCTAAAAATAATCTAAGGATAATCATTTATTTAAAATAATCCTTATTGATTTCAAATAAAATAATTGTTAATTTCATTAAATTCATAATATTAAATAATTCTATAACTCTTATTAACTAATTTCCATTATTACTAAATTAATTAAATTTTGCTTACCAAATTAAATTTAATAAATAAAATTGTAATTTAAATATTATTTATAAAAACAATAATGATCATTAAATTACCATAATATAATTATTTATTTATTAACTTATATTAATTATTAATACAATATTTATTAATCTTTTAATCAAATAATAATAATATTTAATATTAATAACATACTTACTAATTACTATCATATATTAAAAACTATTATTAATTTAATTTAAAAAAAACATAAATAAAACTGAAAAAAAACACCCTTACCTTTTAATGCGTGCTACTAAGCAACCATAGGTTGCCAAAAGCAGTCACAGACTACATATGCAGTTGTGGTCTGCCATTAGCAGGCCTGCGATCTGCTGTAGCAGCCGTAGCCATTGGTTAAAAAGGAAGGGAGGAGAATGAGGGGTGGGGGGGTGGTGGCCCCCGCCTCCCCAAAAATTATATTTTATTATTTTTTTAATAAAAACTTTTAAAATAAACCCCCCCAAATGTGAATATTATTTGATTTTAAATTTTATTTTTAATAAATTTTATCCTTCCAAACTAATTTCTCCCTTTACTAATAATATTTTAAATAAATAGTTTTTTAATTAGTTTTTTTTACAAACATTTACAAATATATTCTAATAGAGAAAATACCATTAACCATTCAAATTTCCAAATTAAATTTTCTTTTTAAATCTCAAACCCTCCCTAGTTTAATATCTAATTTGCAAAATTAATGGACAAGGGTTTCTACAAATTTTCAACCTCTATGTATACAGAGATATTAACATGCATACTGGAAATTCACAGAATTGAAAGCACCTATCACAAGAAATATCCAAATAACCATTCAATAGACACGAAGAAGACAGGGTTATCTAAACAACATAATTTTAACTAGGTGAACAAAACTCAAGAACCTACCTGGTTCTGATGCTAAAATCACAACACCCAAAAGATTTGCGAGAGAATTTGCTTCCATCCAAGAACTTCTCTTTAACAATTTTTCCAAAATTTCCCTTCCAAAATTTTCTTCCAAATTTTCTTCCAAAATTCACATCCCTCAAAATGAACCCTCCAAATTGAGAGATGGAGTTCTCTCCTTAAATCGGGGCACTAATTGTGCGTTCACCCAAGAGAACCCTTTGCTCACCAGACTCAACTCCAAATTAACTTTTATTAATCTTTTCTTTATCTTTTCCATGCACGTTAAATTGAATTATTAAATAACTTTATTTAATTTTCACTTAACTTCTCTTTTAATTTATTTATTAATTTTAATCTCATGCATGCACTTAATGCAATTAAAATATCTTTATTAAATTCACCAATTTTATCTTTTAATCAATTTCTTATATTTAATCTCATGCAAACTTAAATTTTTTAATAAATTAATATATTTTCACTTTTAAAATTTATTTTTGACACTTAATTGATAAAATATTTATTAACTTAAATAATAATAATATTTAGCATTTATTTAAAAATGAACTCTAAATATATTATTATTAAATTAAATTAATGTTATCACGTTCCAAATTGATTCTTATAACTTTTATCTTCAAATTTAGTTCTTTTTATTTAATTAATTTTCTAATTAATTAAATATAATTAAATATTAAAATATCATAATAATTTTCTGTTAAATTAAATCATTAATTTAATCTTTTGATTAGACTTAATTAATAGAAAAACCACCAAGGACTCATAGAACAAAATACGAAAACCCATCATAGAAAAACACATACAAAATCAAATTAAAGGGTTATAATCATGAATTAACGTCATCCGACGCATTCAGAGGGTACACAACTCAGATACTTGTCCTAATTATCAATTAGGACAAATGGCTTAAAGGTTTAGGATTTGGACTTAAGAATTTATCTCTCCTCTTACCATTGAGATAATGTGATAGGGTACGCTCATCCTGGCAATTCAGGGAAGTCGATACTCAGTACCTGCAACTTGCATAAAATTTATGCATTTACAAACACAATATTCTAAGCTAAATAGGCAATGGCAGGAAGCGGTGCATTGTGTAGATCCTGACTAGTAGGTGACTACGAATCCCTTCCTTAACCACATCAGAAATGCCATACATATAGAAAACAAACACACACACCATACACATGTAGTATGGGGTAAGTATCCATAAGAAAACACATATGATAATTCATCTAATTAAACATCATCAATAACTGAAAAACACTATAATAATCATCATGCATACATGAAATATAGAGTACAAAGTAATCTCATCATATATTCAACTGAATGTAAAACAATACTACTAGTAATCAAGCATAAAACTGGCCTAAAAGAGTTTGAAAATGATAGGAAAAATGTAACTTAGGGGCAAGCACTACAACTTCCCTTTTCTATACCAAATCACATATGAAATGATACTTCAAATCAAAATGCTTTGTCATACTGTGATGAACTAATTTTTTTGCTAACTTAATGACACTTATATTTTCACAATAAATCACTATAGGATTAATTTGCTTCACCCCAATTTCTTCAAGAATATTTCTAAGCTAGAGGGCTTTGTACTAGTTGAAGTGATTCTAACATATTACGCCTCTGTGGATGAGAGAGACAATGCTTTCATAATGTAGACTTACAATCATCAACAATAACTCCCCAATCTAAACCACTAAAACTAACAAGATTGAACCTTTCAAAAGAGTGGTAACAACTACCAAAATTTAGAGTTCCTTTCATATATTTCAAAATCTCCTTAGTTTCCTTCATATGTATCTTAGATGTATTTGTCACATACCTTGAAATATGTGAAACTAAATAAGTAATAACATGTCTTGTGTGGGTTAGAAACATCAAACTCTCAACGATACTTCTATATTCTGTCTCATCACCTAATTCAATGCCATCTTCTTTACACAACACAACTCCATACAAATTCAGAGTGGGAAATGGATTACTATCAACCATATCAAAAAAATTCAACATATTCTTTGCATACTTTGTTTGACAAATACAAATTTCATCTTTTCCTTGATAGACCTCCATTCCAAGAAAATATTCATGAGACCTAGAGTGTTCATCTCAAATTCATTTACCGTAGAAAATTTGTATTCATCTCACATTTTAGAACTACCATCCATATACAAAAGATCATCAACATAAAAAGTTATGATGAGAATATCATTACCTTCTTGCTTGTAGTAAAGAGTAGATTCACTCTTGCTTCTCTTGAAGCCATTCTCCAGATAGTATCTATCAATTCTTGCATACCATGCCCTTGGTGCTAGCTTGAGGCCATACAAATCCTTATTCAACTTGTAGACATGATCCTCTTTTTCTTCCACTTCAAAGACTTGTGGCTGTTCCACATATACTTCTTCTAAGCACCCATTCAAAAACAACATTTTTCACATCCATATGATGAATGCTCAAATTCTATATAGCTATTGATAAAATCAGCATTCTAATAGTCAATTGCCTTACTATTGGAGAAAATATCTCCGCATAATCAATGATTATTTCTTTGTGTCTCCTTTGGCAATAATTATTTCTTTATGTCTTACAACACTTCCATCACTATTACACTTTTTCTTGTACACCCATTTGGTGCTAATCTTCTTCTTGTCAAGTAGAATCTATACAAGCTCACAAGTTGCATTCTATCTCTTTTGTCATTACTCGTATCTAAACCTCATTAGTACATGTCTCTTCAAAACATAATATTCTAAATTAGGCTTAGTGGATAAAAAAAATTAGTTGTCTCAACTCTTGGATGCTCTTCACGTGCTTGATTGTACATCTTTGATAAATATCACTCATTCTTCTCATCTTCCTTGTAGGCCTTGTAGTTGAATTTGAACATGTTCTTAGAGTTGAATTTGGACTTGTGCTTGGACTTGAAGAAGTAGATGAATGACTACTTGGTGGATTTTAATCACTTGAATTAGAAACATTAGCAAGTTGCTTATGAACAATATCATTGGTACTGTCATCATTCATAATATATTTCAGGTTTTTAACATGGCTTTTTTGATGACCATATACCCCCCCTTCATCAAAAACCACATCTCATGAGACAAATTGTGTTAGTGAGAGGATTCTATAATATGTAATCTTTACTCTCCTCACTATAACCCACAATAATGCATTGTTCACTGAGTATCAAACTTTTGTCTTTGTGAAGCACAAATATGTACATACATAAACAACCAAAAACTTTAAATTAATTTATGTTAGGCTTTTTGTCATACCATGCTTTATATAGAGCCATCTTATCTAGCGCAATTGAAGGACTCCCATTGATAATATACAATTGTAGCGACTACATCTCCCCAATAAGAATTGTTCAAAGTCTTGGTTTGTAACATGTTCTTTGCCATCTCTACTATAGTATGATTCTTCCTTTCAACCACTCCATTCTTGTGAGGTGTATATGTAGTTGTAAGTTGCCTTTTTGTGCCATTCATCTCACAAAAATTCTGAAAATCCCTTGCCTCCACAATCTATTATGAAACATTTGATTATTTCCCCTTTTTCATTCTCTCCATAGGCTTCAGGCCTCTCAAAAGTATCAAGGGCCTCATCCTTAGTCTTCCAAAAATACACCCAACACATTCATAAGTAATCATCAATAAAGTGATAAAATATGATGACTTACCCAAACTTTGTGTTTGCATATGACTACATATATTTGAATGAAAAAGTTGAAACAATTGATGAGCCCTCCATGCATTTCCTTTTGGGAATGATTCCCTTGCATACTTTCCTTTTTCACATCCTATACAAATTCTTTTATGCTCTTCAACCTTAGGCAACCCATGAACCAAAACATTTGATGATTCCAAACCCACAATACTGGGTACCACTTTTGTGGCCAAAGGAAATTGCAAAATGATGCAAAATTCCTATATTCAATTTTATGTATGTTTAGGCAAACTTATTAACGATGTTTGCGTGAACATAAAAAATTGCATGTTCTCGCGAACATGTTTAGTTTAAATAAAGGATGTTTGCATGAACATCCCTTATTAATATGTTCTCGCGAACGCATTGCGATCTTGAGATGAAAACCCCATTTTTCCCATTTTCTTATTCATTTTTACGACGGGGTGAATTTGATCTAGATGTTGGAGCAAACATATCGAATTGGTAAGCAAGTTGTCATTCTCCTCCAAATTTTGGTCGTTGTGCTATTTCGGGTATGTTTATATGTTATTATTGGAATGTTTTTTATGTTTTCAAAGCATATTTTCATGTTAATTTAATATTTTTATTGTTTATTTATGTTAGTTAACTAATTTAATATTTTTATTATTTATTTATGTTAGTTAATTCTATTAATTTATTGTTTATAATTTTTTTTGTATTTGTTAGTTATATATGAGTGTTATTAGAAAATACATTAGAAATTATTTTAAAATATTAGTGTAGAATATTAGAAAAATATTAATTTAGCATTAGGAAACAAAGTTAGAAAAAAAATTAGTGTTAAATTAGATAAATATTAGAAAATATTAGAAAAATAATAGTCTAGAATATTACAAAAACATTAGAAAATATTAAAAAAATGTTAATCTAGAATATCAGAAAAATATTAGTATCACATTACGAAACAAATTTAGGAAAATATTAGTTTTATTAGAAAAAGATTAGAAAAAATATTACATTTATATTATAAAAATATTAGAAAATATTTTTAAAAATATTAGTCTAAAATATTAGAAAAATATTACAATATATTAGAAAAACATTAAAAAATATTAAAAAATAATAGTCTAGAATATTAAAGAAAAAAATTAGAAAATATTTTTAAAATTACTATAACATTACGAAACAAATTTTGAAAAATATTAGTTTTATTAGAAAAACATTACATTTATATTAGAAAAGCATTAGAAATTATTAAAAAATATTAGTGTAGAATATTAAAAAAATATTAATTTAGCATTAGGAAACAAATTTAGAAAAAAATTAGTGTTAAATTAGATAAATATTACAAAATATTAGAAAATCAATAGTCTAGAATATTAGAAAAACATTAGAATATATTTTAAAAATGTTAATCTAGAATATTAGAAAAATATTAGCATAATATTAGGAAACAAGTTTAGAAAAATATTAGTTTTACTAGAAAAATATTACATTTATATTAGGAAAAATTAGAATTAAAATTTTAAAAAAAGTAATCTAGAAAATATTAGAAAAATATTACAATACATTAGAAATTTTTTTAAAAATATTAAAAAAATAATAGTGTAGAATATTAGAAATTTTTTAAAGAAAAATATTAGTTTTATTAGAAAAACATTAGTTTAATTAGAAACAAATTTAGAAAAATATTAATTTTATTATAAAAATATTGGTTTTATTAGAAAAACATTAGAAAAAGCATTACATTTAAATATTAGAAAATATATTTAAAAATATTAGTCTAGAAAATAGTAGAAAAATATGAGAAAATATTATAAAAAACATTAGAAAATATTAAAGAAAATATTAGAAAATATTAGAAAAGCATTATAAAATATTTTAAAAATAATGTAGAATATTAGAAAAATATTACTTGAAATACAAAAAAAATGTTAATCTACAATATTAGAAAAATAAATTAGTATAACATTAGGAAATATTTGTATTTAACATTAAAGAAAATAAATTAGTATATAACATTAGAAAATGTTAGAAAAAACATTAGAAAATATTAGAAAAATATTATAAAATATTTGAAACTTTTTACGAAATATTGGAAAAAATATTAGAAAAAACATTAGAAAAAACAAAAAAAAATTAGTGTAGAAAATTAGAAAATATTAGAACTCTATCTCCAACCCTTTAACCCTAACCCTAACCCTAACCCTAACTCAAACTCTAACCCTAATTTCTAACCATAATTAAAAATCTAACCCTAATCTAAACCTAACTAAAAACTCAAATGCTAATCTAACTCAAACCCTAGTCTAATCGTAACCCTAGAAATCAAACCCTAACCAAACCCTAACCTAACTCAAACCCTAATCTAAATGAAACCCTATAATCTAACTCAAACCCTAATCTAACTATAACCCTAGAAATCAAACCCTAACCAAACCCTAACTCAAACCCTACTCTATTCGTAATTGAAAATAAAAAATTGAAACCCTAATATAATCCTAGATAAAAAATCAAAGCCTAATCTAATTCAAACCCTAATCTAAATGAAATCCTAATCAAACCCTAATCTAACACAAACCCTAATATAATTGTAACCCTATAAATCAAACCCTAACCAAACCCTAATCTAAATCAACCCCTAATCTAATTCAAACCGCAATCAAACCCTAATCTAATCCTAACTGAAAACTCAAACCCTAGTAAAAATCAAACCCTAATCATGCACCCTAAAATCTAATCGTAACCCTAGAAATCAAACATTAACCAAACCCTAATCTAACTCAAACCCTTTAAATCAAACCCTAATCTAACTCAAACCTTAATGTAACTGTAACCCTAACCAAACCCTTTAATCCAGAACTCAAACCATAATCTAAATCAAACCCTAATCTTTAACTCAAATCCTAATCTAATCATAACCCTAATCTAACTAGACAACCCTAACCTAACCCTAATCATAAATGAAACCCTAATCTAATCCTAACTCAAACTGAACCCTAATCTAACTCAAACCTAATATAATCCTAACTTTAAACTCAAACCCTAATCTAACTCAAACCCTAATATAATCCTAACTAAAAATTGAAACCCTAATCTAACTCAAACTCTAATGTAATCCTAACTGAAAACTCAAACCCTAATCTAATTCAAACCCTAATCTAAATGAAATTTGAATCAAACCCTAATCTAATACAAACCCTAATCTAATTGTTACCCTACAAGTCAAACCCTAAAAAAACCCTAATCATACCCTAATCTTTAACTCAAACCCTAATCTAAATCAAACCATAATTTAATCATAACCCTAGAAATCAAACCCTAACCTAACTCAAACCTTAATCTAAATCAAACCCTATTCTAACTCAAACCTTAATGTAACTATAGCCCTAACCTAACCCTTTAATCTAGAATTCAAACCCTAATCTAAACCAAACCCTAATCTTTAACTCAAATCCTAATCTAATCATAACCCTAATCTAACTAGATAACCCTAACCTAACCCTAAATATAACTGAAAACCCTAATCTAACCCTAACTCAAACTAAAACCCTAATCTAACCCTAACTCAATCTAAAACCCTAAACTAACTCAAACCTTAATATAATCCTAACTTCAAACTCAAACCCTAATCTAACTCAAACCCTAATATAATCCTAACTGAAAACTAAAACCCTAATCTAACTCAAACTCTCATGTAATCCTAACTGAAAACTCAAACCCTAGTCTAACTTGAACTCTAATGCAATCCTAATTAAAAACTCAAACCCTAATCTAGAAATGAAACCTTAATGAAACCCTAATCTAACTTAAACTCTAATGTAATCCTAATTGAAAAATCAAACCCTAATCTAACTCTAACTCTAATGTAATCCTAATTGAAAACTCAAACCTTAATCTAAATGAAATCCTAATCAAACCCTAATCTAACTATAACCCTATAAATCAAACCCTAATCTAATCCTAATTGAAAACTCAAACCCTTACTCTAACTCTAACTCTCATGTATGATATATAGTTATTGATGTGTTACAAATTAGATGATGTACGATTACATATCTTTTAAATAAAAGTTTGTGTACTAGACTACATGTATATGTATATGTGTATTTATAATATATATTAGATCCATCCTTATAGATATGACTTCACATGATCAACCTGCTCATCATCTTGAGGGTGATGAGGCTCCTGTTGTGACTCCTATTGCAGCTCCTGTTGCAGCTCCTACTATAGCTCTTAATGTGGTTCCTGTTGTGGCTCCTGATGTGGTTCCTGTTGTGGCTCCTAGTTTAATTCATGGTGTTTCTCGTGGTGAGGCTCATGTTGCGGCTCTTGGTGTGGCTTTTGGTGCGGCTCTTGTTGGAGGTCCTAGTGTGGCTTCTACTGGAGGTCCTACCGTGGCTCTTGCTACGCCACCTCCACGCATTGATATCAATGTATTATTTGCATTTGCAGGGTATGAGGTTATTAGATTAGAGCAGTCTATATTGTCCCCCGATGATGGTTTATATAGAGACACATGTTCGACCATATGTAGGAGTTTATAGGATCTCATTGCTAGATTTAGAGCTCATCATTCATTTACCCTTGATATATTAGCTGCCACATCTAGGGAGTTTAGAGGTGAGATTTCAGGAGATACATTTTTTGATGATGTCAAGAGGGTGGCCCCATAGCACGTCATCAAATGAGATCTATTTCCATCATATGAGGGTACACAAGACAAGGTGAGAGGTTATCGAGTGACATGATGTAGAGATCTTGTTATTGCCAATATGATCTATCCTCATTTTTTAACTGCACATGGTCATTATCCTAATAACGATCATATACCTCTTTATTTTGCACAATAGTTGTATGTTAAGTTTCGCATGGGGCTCAATGTCAACTACTTATACATTCTAGATTATTGTAGACAGGGGCATGGTCAAATCACAGATAATGACTAGTATCGCAGTGCACAACGTCTACCATCTCCAAATGTGAGATAGTTCATTAGATAGAGACTTCCTCTAGTGACTCCAACACTAGCACCTATTGCAGATAGAGTTGCAGATAGAGTTGTCATTGCTTCCTAGAGGGGAGCAATTGATAGTATTGGACACATTGCATTTGCAGTTGCTAGTATCACATTTGATTCTCTTGGTCGCAATATTCACACTCGATGAAGTCATCCAGTTCGACCATCTTTAGAGGCATCCAATAGCACTTTAGGCACCTCCCCTGATGAGGCATATAGAGTTGCTAGACTACCAGTACTAGGCGATGTTTGTGCTCTTTCAAGACAACACACATATGGATTTAGTGTTGTATTTTTTGGAGGATCTATTACAGAGTATTAGTTATATTTTTGATACACAGGGGATGCCAGTTCACTTACTGATGGTTTCCATTAAACACCATCAGAGCCCCATAGTTCCACAGACACAAACCACACCAGTGCCAGTCACTACACAACATAGCTCACAAAATTTTGTACCAGGCTCACGACACTCTATAGATGACTTAGGCATACAAGTTGGAGATGTTAGGATCACAACTGAGGGCCTTGATGATTTTGGTGAGTAGTTACGAGGGCTATCTAAGATTGATACTAGTCCAAGCATGGCATTTTCATCGTACATGGACATGTTATTCCGACCTAGCACTTATTCTACACCATTACCTAGTTACACACTCCACTTAACTCATCATTACTAGTAGTTGGATATTGTGGCACTAAGGGTGGTTCAGTAGGTGTTGGAGTTTCAGGAGATGATGCAGGTGTATTAGGACAAGATGTTGACAATACAGGCTCATTGGTAGATGATATGATAGAGTCTGATGATCATCCTCCACCTCCTAAGACCTAGGTACATATATATATATATATATATATATATATATATATATATATATATATATATATATAATATTTTTTAATTTAAATATATGAACTTAAAAAAATTAGTTTGTATAAATATTTAAAAGTTATAATAAAAAATGCAGACACAGGTCACCGAGCACATGATTGCATCTAGTGTTGGGTCAGGTCATGTACGTCAGAGAGATGATTCTATTGAGACACCTAGTAGTGCTCAGGTGCAAGTTTTGAATAGTTTGTAAAATTATTTATGTTTCAAACTATATGCACTCATATTCATGTACACACACACACACGTGTGTGTGTGTGTGTGTGTGTGTGTGTGTGTGTGTGTGTGTGTGTGTGTGTGTGTGTGTGTGTGTGTGTGTGTATGTTTAGAGAGTAAAAGCACAAACCTGTGTCACCCTTTTACAAAGGAAAAGGCTAAAAAAGGTATAGTTGTTCACCTTCAATGACATAAAATTGGTATTATTGTTTAGAATTTGAAAATGAAGTAAATTAATGAAATGTATCGAAATGGATGAAGTTTAGGATTATAAATTTTAATAATTGTTTGGAATAAGAAATTATGTATTTTCCTATTTTTTAAAGATAACTTTTAGTTGTTGAAAAATACTAGAAATTAGGGGTCTAGTTCCCACTACAAAACTATATGGAAATAAATTTATTTCCCTTTGATCTTGGATTATGTTATAGATAACATATGTAGCTAGAATAATCAAAAATAAAAATTGGCTTTAGAACTATATTTTTAGTTTTATAACGATTCAAATTTCAACTTATTCAAACTGATAGTTTTCATCTCCCACCACATTTTTCAAATTAAATCTATTCCAACCAAAACAAAAATTATAGATTCTAGAAGAGGACTCTTTCCTCTAGAACGTCATATAATTTTTAATTTTTTAAAATATGATTTTCTATTTTTTTCTTTCTAAAAATTGACATCTTCTCGAGTGTTAAAAAATGTACTTGTAAATTTTTTTAATTATAATATACTATATCTAATTAAAACACTATGAACTCTATATGAGAATATTCTTGAGTTTGAGCTCTATAAAGTGGTGTTTATATGCTATTAAAAATATATCATAACAAATAGCAAGATTTATCGAGATGTCAATTTTTTGAAATAATTGTATTTCTTTAGTAATTGGATATATATTTGTAGGGCTTGGTTGTTGTGCCTAAGCCACAAGATGTACAGGAGACTCGATTAGTCGAGGGTCATTCTATTCGTATTCGTCTTGAGGGGTCCCTCCAATAGTATTATATATATATATATATATATATATATATATATAGATGCATTTATATATTGGAGACTTTGTATATTCTAGAGACTTACATACACACATGTGTATTGCAGTACCTCGATGACATGTACATTTCACTATTTATTTCACTATTTAGTACTTTAGTAGTTGGATGACATGTATATGACTTTTTATATTTTATTGTATACATGTTTATTCGAGACTTATAGTTTGCATATGTATGCATTTCAATAGAGATATTAGATGTAGATGTTTATTCTTGAGATGTACATGTATGTGTATTTTTTTGTATTTTAGTAGAACATTCTTCATGAATTAGATTATAGATTATAAACTTTAGATTTGTTTGTGATCATTATAAAATAATCAAATTAACTTTTCTTTATCTACTTCAATAGTTAAATATGAAGAAGTTCCATATTGATCTATGATTCTAATTTATAATTTTGAAAAATAATAGTAATATAGGGTGATTGAATTGAATTGATGTAGTTTCTTAAAACTACTAAATTAACCCAAATGATTTAGATAACAAATTTAAAACATTATATTTATTTGTAATCATTATAAAATAATCAATTAGTAGGACTAAAGATACAAATTTGTTAAATCAATTAGTAGGACTAAAGATACATATTTGTTAAATTAATTAGTAGGGTTAAAGATAAATATTTGTTTTATGTGGATAAAAATATGCTAACTAGGTAAGCCAATACATTATTTTAAAAAACTTTTACAAAATATAGTATTCTTAACAACCTTAATCCATGGTAATTGATATTATTAAAATGTATACATTTAAAAACACATTAATAAACTGATAATCTAAGAGTATGATCCTACAATAAACTAACATTAATATATAGTTCATAAATAAACCAATGATAACTAAGAGTATGATCGTACAATTAAAAACACATAATGAGATGAAATTCAATAGTTTGAAAAGAAGTTGATAAAAGAATTCTAACATATTAAGTTATCTTTGATACATATCTATCTAATGATTGTGTAAGTTCCAACTAACTTGTATTGCCTATTTAGATCAAGTTGTTATTATTATTCATCCATGGTAATTAATATTATTAAAATGTATACATTTAAAAACACATTAATAAACTAATAAACTAAGAGTATGACCCTACAATAAACTAACATTAATATGTAGTTTTTTAATAAACTAATGATAACATAATCTTTAGCTTAGGATGGTAATTACTATTATTAAAATGACACATTTATAAATTCCAATTATTCATTAGTAGGACTGAAGATACATATTTGTTTTATGTGGATACAAATATGCTAGTAGGTAAGCCAATACACTATTTTAAAAAACTTTCACAAAATATAATATTCTTAATAACCTTCATCCATGGTAATTAATATTATTAAAATGTATACATTTAAAGGTCCTGAAATTTGATATATCAAGGCAAACAACTTTAAATTAATTTAAATTATTATAAAATAAATCTTAAGAAGAAGTAATATATCCAAAACCTTTAAGATAATATTATTAAATTAATATAACATTCATCCCCTCTAATTGTCTACATTCAAAGGTATTAAAATTTGATTTAAATTAAATTATCTACCATCTTAAAGGTTAGTTCAACCATGATGTACACTTATAACATGTAATATCTTCTCATGATCTTCACTAGCTAGTCTCCACATGCGATGTACATGCTTAAATTTGAGTGGATGTAGACAAAACCCAATAGCAATGACCAGGTGGTTGTATTGTAAAACCTTGTTGTCAGGTTGATAATAACAAAGTGGATTCCATGTTGGACTATTTTATCTTGCTTCAAATATGCTCCCTATATCACAACAAAACCTACACCACAAATTTAAATATTTTAAAATTATATAGATATAAAGTTACCTAGATATATAAAAATTCATATATGTATGTGCACATGTATGTATAATACCTATGGGGAACAACATTTCATCACTTTCTTCAGGATCATATAACTTTTTCCTCTCTATAGTACATCGCAATAAATAATAACTGACACCTTCATGATTTATAGGTTCAACAATCACTATAGAGACATCTCCTGCATAACTAGTATACATACATATGTACAATTTATATAAGACAGTTCATTGATGATTAAATAACAAGTTGAGATCAATTGACAAGTTGAGATTAATTTTTATGATACCCACTTTTACCAATCCAGAGATATGATTATAATCATCATAAATCAATGGAATATCATCAAAAATTTCATCTTTATCAAATGTATCGGTAACATCAAGTGGTACCAAAATCCATGCACTTGTATATCCACATGTTTGATTGATGTATTCTTGATAGTCTTCATCAATGCAACTGTCACAAAAACATGAGTATTCTCTTGTCTTCAATGTCCAATTGCAATTATCTGTACTCATTATTGAATGTAAGGAACATGTCTTTTCTATCCTCTTGCAACCATGCATGTTTTTTCTATTAACACTTGAAAGTTCATTACATTGAAAATATAGAAAAATTAAATTTAAACTTCAACAAATTGAAAGATAAAACTTAAAAAAGGAATTTTAAAACTTAATTACATAAAATTTAAACAAATGTACACATTCATACCTATTATCCCCCAAAAGACTCTATATGGTACGTATCGACTTGTTGTTGATGATGTCCCGACCTCGTTTGATGCAAAATGTGTCTTACACCATTCAACAACATCATGCACATCATTTATATGAACTCCTTGATAATTCATTTGATACTTTCGCAAGGCACATTTGTTGTAAGCTCCAACATCACCATTTTCATCTTTTCCATGCCCACTCTCGAAGAAATTCCATGTGTCTTATATTCTCATTGCAATGATATCTACATAATGCATAAAATGGTCTAAATGATTTGAACTGTGCAGCACATTCATCAGACCAAACGTAATGTTTATCAACATTTATCTCTTTCTTTCAAATAAGAAAAGAACATATTGAAGCAATGTTCTGAATAGTGAATGTCATGTTCTTTATCATCACTTATATAAAAGTGATATTCCTTTTTAATGACTCATGCTTCAACTGTACTTTGAACACTATCCAAATCTAACTGTACATATCTATAACAAACATGTACCATAATAGTGACCTGCTTAGAAAATAAATAATCTAATTAAATTTCTTTATGATGAACAAAGGAATAGTTCTCTATAAAATCAATGACTGATACAATCGTTACAAGGGGGAAATTATCTCTCAAAGTTTGAAATTGTTGTGCTTGCCACTTTGCAAAAAATGCATAACGAATATAAGGTTGAATCAAATTCTTAAATATGTCCATAATGTTACAATAAGTAATTCCTCTTCAAAATATTTCAACCTTTTTGTCTCTTTCCCCAACTTTATTTCATTCTTCACATACTTGTAACTTTTGCAATTCAATTTTTTGTTACATCAATATTTTCAATTTCCAATAGCTGGATCATCTACTTTGTCACATAGAATGGATGATATAAACTCACTTCTCCTACTAGGAGGAGCAACATGAAAACCATATGTGTCTTCTACAAACTTTCAAAATACCTAATAGTGGAGATCAAACTCAATATGATGACGACAACAACATGTTTCAAACACTTTGTTTGACCTCACAAACTATGGCTTCAATTTTTCAAACAATGTTTGCCCAATTTTTACATTAGGATGTTCACTACAAAATGACACATATAACTCATGTTGTTTTGTGTCCGACCAATGTTTTGTATGATGTTCATATTGACCAGATGCAATCCTATGCTTGATAACATCTCTACTATTTGATGAAGGATGAGTGTTATCAATCCAAAATGATATGACTACATTTTTTAATCCCTCATCAATCCTATCAAAATGAGGTGCTCTACACATGATTGTCCAATTGCCTTCCATAATATTGTCATCCGGAATTAATCTTCTCTTAACATATTCTCTCATTATTTTCCTACTAAAACCCATTTCAGATGAAATTGAAGATATTTATCTATTTTAGGTCATATTTTTATTTATAACAGACATCAAAATTACTTTTCTTGCCATGGACTTATCTTTAGTTTGAGACTATTTTCCTATGTTTCTCAAACCTTGTTTAACATTTTCAATCACATTAGTTTGCATGTTAGAAAATCTTCTCTTCTTTGATGTTGTGTCTACACCTAATAATTTCAATGCCTCTTGCAACTTCTTTTGTGTAAGCAAAAGTAAAAGCAACCGAGCTTGTTCAGGTGTTTCAATGTTATCAAATTTAGTCATTATTTCTCTTATCTTCTTATTCATTGACCTTTTCTTAGACAAACTTAAGGGCTAAATAGTAGTTGTAAGTGTTCTCAATTTATCTACATCCATTTTAAGTAAATGATCTAAATTTTTATGAGAAATTCCATTCTTTACAGATTGGGCAATATTTATGAGTTCGTCCATACCAGTTCCTGCACCTGATCTTGACCCTTCTCTTACTTCTGTTACTGGAATTTCTATAGGGAGTGGTCTTGAGCCTTCTCCAACATTCATTCTTTGAGATTCTGTAGGGAAAGATTCTGACCCTTCTCTAACTTTTGTTATTTGAACCTCTGTAGGGAGTGACCTTGAACATTCTTCAACATTCATTGTTTGAGATTCCATAGGGAGTGTTCCTAACCTTCTCCCATATGCACTTCTTCTACTTCTGTTGAGCCTCCTTCAACATTTTCTTCACCTTGTTGATTGTTTGCAACAAATTTATAAATAAATAAAATTAGATAAAAAATAAGATTGATACATAATTAAATTCAAGATCATAAAAATAAATTATATATATATATATATATATATATATATATATATATATATATATATAATTAAAGACCTTGTTTAATTCGATGATAATGTGCCACAGTCTTCTGAAGATTTCTTTGTTCTGCTTCATCAGATTTCTTCCTTGCATATTTTTTTTTGCCTTCCTTTCTTGTTTCCCATCAAAAAATCATAAAAATAAAAAATTTACCTTGCCTTAATAAATTCATAGTAACTTTACAAAAATGTTGTAATAACTTTAAAACATTTGGCTTCACTATCAATTTTTTGTCCTTGTTGTAGGTGATGTCATGTTTTTTGTTTTTTTGACATGTTCGCATGAACAACAATTATTTTACATGTTCCCTTGAACACGTCAAATTAAATTTTTGGCAATTAGAATATTAGGCTTGTATGTTCATACAAACTTATGTTCACGCAAACATATAAAACATGTTCACGTGAACATGTTAATTTATAAAATTTTGGTGCTCTTTTTTGAAAAAAATGAAATTGGCTCTTTTGACCCCCAAAATTGAGATTGAATGATCTCCTATTGTAAAATAAAAATTGCCAATTTGTTTTGCTCGGAGCAAGCTTTCCAACGACTATAATTGTAATACATATTATATTTATTAAGACTTTCAAATATGAGTTTAACTCATTCTAGGTTCATTACCGATTGAACATCAACTGACTTCGACACTTTGGGAAAATTTCTAAATTAGGTCAATTTTTTTTTGAAAAATATCTAGGAAATAGGTTGTTGAGATAGCTTTATACTAAAAAAAGAAAATTAGATTTATGATAAATTGAGTTCAAGTTATCTAGTGTCAAAACGAACGTATGTCTAAATTACGATTGATGTCACTTCAAAACTCTATAAACTATACAATATTCAACCAAATTGATTCAAACCAAATGCATCCTCTAGATATTGATGTTACAAATCCAACACCAAAAGAATTACCTCATTATTCTTTCTAGAAAAAAAGTTGTGTGTCAAGCAGACTACCACTCTTTAAAAATATTGATTTTTCATATGTACCACTTCTCGGAGGAGAAGAAAAAATTGACTTAATTTTTTTTTTAAAATTAAAAAATATGGTTAGAAATTAGCAACAAAGTACTAGAAATCACTAGTTTACGTCATCTTGAGATTATTAACAGTTTTAGGATATAGTCACTCGAATGTGAGGTATGTTTCAAAAATATTGATTTCAGTGTCAAAATTGGTCAAAAAGTGGAACCCATTATTGTGGGATCATCCAAGAAGCTTCAAACTATTAACATTCAAATGGCCACACTTAAGATGTCTTAACCAACTTTTATGCTTGTAATCCATATTAACAAGTTAATTGTAATTTTCACCAAACTTAAAAGGGAACATCCTATTCTTTGTCATAGGAACAACTGAATCACTTTGTTTCCCTGATTCTTATCATAGATAATGCATTTCATATTCTCAGTTACCACTCTATAATTTTTCTCACATAGCTTGCCAACACTTTGTAAATTATGCTTCACCTTTGGAGTATAATAAATATCTTGAACATTTTTCATACCTTTCTTCTTTAATGTATTGTTATCACCAAGTGTAATATTGGATGTAAAACCATCATCAAGTTTTAAAAATATCTCCTTATTCCCAAACATATGATAAGAGCACTTTGAATCCAAATACTAATATATTTCACATAATTGACAATATACCCAAATTCAATCTACACTCTTTCTCAAAATGCCTATACCTATTGCAATGATAGTATTGAATGTTATTTTTATCAAAATGTACCACTGCCTCTTCCTCCATGATCACCCCTTCTTCCTCTATTTTCTCTTGAATAATTCTAGTTTTGAACCCTTCCTTGGCCTCTATTGTTGTTAGAAATGCTGCTAGCACCATCACTCTTTGAAGTTTGCAACTAAGAAGCAAAAGCCTATTCATTGAAATTTGTAGAGGAATCCTTCAATCTATCCTCATGTGACATGAGAGATCCAATAAAAGGATCATATACCAAGGTGGAAAAATCTTCGCTCTCTTACATAATGATTTCTACATTATTCCATCTTGGAGTTAAAGATCTTGACACCTTCTATATCACAATTTCTTGGCTCATACTTTCACCTTAAGTAGCCAGTTTATAAACCGTATCCTTGAATCTTACACAAAAGTCTCCCACATTCTCAATTTCCTTCTTTTTCAATTTCTCAAATAATCTTTTAGAGTCTTTTAGGCCTCCTTAACTTTCTTTGCATTAACAATTCTAGGAAACAAGCTCTTATCAAGAGCCATCTGAATATGAAATAGAGCCATTGCATTTTTCTACTTGGCTTCCTTCTTAATTTTTCTTTCATTAGCTTGAAGATCATCCCAATCATTGGACTCCTCATATCTTGATTCAATAATTTTATAAAAGCCTTTTCCTATAAAAATGGCTTCATCTTAATTTCCCAATATTGATAATCAGCTCCATTAAATTTTAGAATTGTCAAAGTGTTTGCCATGATGAAGCCCTAAAACACTTGATGTTCTAATACCAATTGTAGATTTCTAAAACAAAAAATATTTTGGAAATATATCTTTAGCACTGCTTAAAAAATAGATTACTTGAATGCTAAATATATAGAATTTATAGGCACTAAAAATAAATAAATTAGATACACATTTACCTATAAATGTTTAGTTGACAAATGAGTAAAACTAAATAAATAGATAAAAATAAACCCTATAGATATATAGATATTAAAGGACACACTTTATATGTATAAAAATAAAAAAAACTAACTAAAATCATCTCCCAACAAAAAAAATTTCCATTTTTTTCTTAGCAACATCAATCATCCACGTACCTCTTTTTTCTAACAAAATAACATGGTGAAGCAAAGATTCATGCTTACACTATTAAGTTTGGTGTGGTGACATATTTTCTACCTATGTAAGAAATCAAATCTTTGTAACAGGGTATGGGAGATTCAGAGCAGGGTATGGATGTCCATCAAAAGATAGAAAATATGGTTTTACCGATAACAATGACAGAATGAGTTGGGGCATTTCACTTGGTTTTGGAAGTATACAGTAGACAAGTCTATGAAATGTTGAATCATAGATAATACTAGTGAATAGTTTTGTATGATGCCTCACAAATGACTTCCATTGCTGGAAACAACATATTAGCTATCCATAATTATCATGTATATCTCTCCCAAACTGTGGCAATGAATGCGAAAATGTCACTAGTTTGCCAAATCATTCTCATGTTACCTAAGGGTCCATTTGGCAGTAGGAATATGAGTGGAATAAGCATATGTAAATTCTTAAAAATTTTAATTCTCCATTTGGGTGTACCAAGTTGGAATTGTGAATAGGAATATGTATTCCAATTTTGGCCCAAAAATGAGCATTTACAATTCCACCTAAATAAGTGGAATTGGAATACATATTCCTATTCCAATTTTATTTATTTTAGAAAACATAAATTTTGGGGTTCGTGAGTTCCCCATCAAATTCTGACTGAACCAAGCAAGAATAGGAACACATCTTCTTATTTTCTATTTTAGAATAACAATTCCAAAATATGTATTCCTATTCCCACAACCAAATGTACCCTTGCTTCATCCTTTCTGAGTGGGAAAGAACCACCATTGTCAGCGTAAGGCAATCCAACACAAAAAACATTCTAGGGGATGTCTTCACCATAATAAACATATTGGCTTCATCATTAGCTTGCTCTATTTCAAAAAAATTCTTCAAAACACCTCTCTCTCATATTAATTGGATATTTTATTCTATTTTACTTTTTCTTGGTTCTACATCTTATTCCTCATTTCAATTATTGTCATATGAATGCCAACGATAGAGAGGATATGGAGTAGGATACTCCTATGCATTGTTAAACCAAGAATAAGACTATTGGTAAAGGTGTGGAGAGCTAAGTCACGTAATACATATACACTTATATCAAAAGGAAGCCAAACTAAATCAAATAATACATGTACTAACACAAACTAGTTGGTAATGAAAGCATGATAATATAATTATAATATGTACAAGTCTAAAATCTTACACTATCTTAATCATGTCAAGAATAATTATTCTTAGATTTGTTTTCCACTTCATTAAATTAACTCTAAATCTTGTTTTATTATTGTATATTCTTTTCAATTCTATAGAAATTATGATATTTCATAAAATATTTGTGAATCTTAATATTACATATGCTTATTTTCGAGGTTGGATATAACCAAAATTTTCAAAACAAAACTTACTGGAATCCATAAATAGTTGCACTTCATTATTATTTTTATGAAAGTCATTATCTCTTAAACTCATCAAATTCAAGACTAAGAATTAATTACCAAAATAAAAGATGTTATGAAACTCTCTCTCTCTCTCTCTCTCTCTCTCTCTCTCTCTCTCTCTCTCTCTCTCTCTCTCTCTCTCTCTCTCTCTCTCTCTCTCTCTCTCTCTCTCTCTCTCTCTCTCTCACACACACACACACACACACACACACACACATCATAATGTGCCAAAAATGAATTCCTATTAAACCCTAGTGCATATGCAAATATGATACAATGTTATGAGGGTAGATAGAAGAAAAACTATACTCGATTTTACTTTTTATGTTTTACAACAGACTATATAAAATATTTGTTTAAAATCTTACCATTCTATTTAATTTGACAATTGAATTCAATACCATTTACAAATAAACTATAATTTTGGTGTTGAAAAGTGACCCTTCGAAACTAGAAGCATGAAATAATAGACATTAATTAATTCACATACAGTATAAATTAAATTTATTTAACCTCTATTATTCCTAATTTTTTTATTAAGTAATTCTAAAAATAATTAGGAAATTAAATTTATGTTGATATAAAAGGTTAGAAATTGAGCATTTAGTATCAATAATAGTATATACAATTAGTTAAGAAATTCTTGTGTTAGGTGATCCACCCCTTAATAGATTGAAAATAATTAAAACTATTGTGCAACATAAGTTTTATATTGTTACTCAATTTTTTTATATGTTTACTTTTATACTATGTGGAGAAAAATATAGCTATTTTATCTTTAAATATTTTAAATTGTAACTCATACTCAGTTATTCCATTTCACAATAATAAATGAGATATTAGACCTCAATGTATAATAACTAGTAGCAAGAACTAGTGGAGCAAGATCCATAGTACTCAAGGAGGCCAAACTACTAGTAGGAACATCATCTTGGGAGAAGTCATCATCCACCTATGAAGAGTCATTGAAGGAAGAATCAAAATCCAAGACAATAAGGTGATCACCACGAGCATCCTTCCACCAAGTGACAATACCTTTACAACACAAGACATAATAATTTGTGTCCTAGTAACTGGTAGAGAAACACCACATACATCAAAAGGGAGGACCCTCATAATCCAATGAATTAGTCCAAGACCTATCCCCAACTAGGAGAACCACATCCCTAAGAAGAGGTTTGAAGATGTTGATATCAACTAAAATGTGTGAAAAGTAGAAATTCCCATGGATGAATTGTTATCATGCACCTTTAAAAAGCAATCAATAAAGTTTCTAATTGCCTTAAAACAAGAATTCTCCCAAAAATGAATGGGAATATTAGAAAGACAAACCCACACTAGATGCACATTGAGTTTCTTAGTAAGAGTTTTGAAGAAGACTATCCAAGGTTTGAATGAGAGAGTAAACACCACAAATCCACAACCTTCTCAACACCAAATCATAACCGAGAAGAAATAAAAGGAACAATGAAAATGTCTTTAGCATAGGGGTGAATCTCAGAATTAAAAAAAATTAAGGGCTTCTAAGAACTCATTACCTATTTATGAAGATTTAGTAGGGAAGGCCAAAGGTCAACAAATCTACAGACCAACCAACAAAGCTGGTAGAAATCAACTTTATCTAAGACATCTTGACCACAAACTACATAATAGGAGCTCTTGGAAAAAGCAGGAACGAAATTTTTTCCCTTATGAAGAAGAGGAATAATAGATTTAGCAATGCAAACAAAGATTCCTCCATTAGTATCTAAAAAAAAGCCTTTTATAAGGGTGGTGAGTGGGACTTCAACACCAACAACACCGAAAGACCTAGAGGTACATCTACCAAAAGAATTCCCAATTAAATTAACACCACCAACACCAAACTTTGAGACAAACACCTAAGGAACAAGCTATGGAGCCCCAAATCCATCTACACCAATAACGAAAAATAAACCATAAGTAGGACTCCATATAATAACAATAACTTGAATATCCTAGTAAATTGCACATAGCCATTTCTTCAATAGAAAAATGTAAAATGAACTTAGTAAAACCATATGTTAGAAGTCCAATTTTTTTTGAAAGGCCATTGCAACAAAATTTTCTACATAGAAACGAGTCAAAAAAAATAATTAAACCAAGGAACTAATCCAGGTTACAAGAAGCTATCTAAAACAAAACCACCAACTAGATCATCCAACCAACATAAGAGATACTAGAGCACCAAAGATCAAAGAAATAGAATAATATGAAGTCATCTATCGACGAGAGAGGGACTAGTGATAGCTTTGTCAACATGCAGTCATTGCATGGAATATCATATGACCTACATTACTTTTAGAAATGTAAAATAACAAATTAATTACCAACAGTTAAGATTTTAAGGTCTGACTCAAAATACAAATTATTAAAATAAAACATCTAGTGTGTAATGTTTGTCATGCCCAAAACTTGGGCAAAAACACACCAACAATTTTTTTTTTAAAGGTTAAACTAGTTAGACTTCATACATAAATCATATGATAATGCGATAAAGCTAACAAATAAGTTGATCGAAAAGTAGCATCAAGCTTAAAGTGTTTGGATGTCTAAGTCTTAGTCAAGGTTAAAGTGGTTGGACATTTAAATCTCCCACATTTTTTTACTTAAGTTTTCATTAGAGTTTACTAGAATAGTTTATCTACTTAGGGTTAGCTACAATCCTAATTGGAAAATAACTTAATTAAGAGAACGAGTATAAGGTTCATCTAGCTCCATAGTTCTTTACCAATAGAGTTTGTATATCTAAGTTTTACATCTAACAATTACTCCATTTAAAAAGGATTGAATTAGCATAGCTTCTAATAAATTAGGATGCCTACTATTACAAGGAATAATTCTCCCCATTATAATTTGAAACACTAATACCGATGAATTGACATTATACACTAGAGAAAATATCCCTTAATAGTATTGTATTGTAATTATCAAATATCTTACCTAAAGAAAACCAATTTACTAACTAGCTCACTTAGTTTAAAAGGATTAACTTTGATATTATGTCAATATTAATTTAAATAAAACCGATACCTTAAATAAAATATAATAAATTATAAAGTTAGATATCAATTTAAAAATAAGGCAAGAGCCTACAATGCATCGGTAAATTGTGAGCCTCTCATCAGGGAGGTCTTCGAGGTTTGAATCTACTCAAGATTAACACATAATAATAATAAATCTAACAATAATAATAAAATGAATAATAATAATCTAGGCTTTGGCCAATTACCTATAAAATAAAAATCAATTAATAAGGTTTAATTTAATTAAAATTTAAGCAATCTAAGTTGACATATAAATTAAATACTAATGAATCCAATTTTGAAATACATTAAATTTAACCATACTCCATTCAAATAAAAGTAACTTTAATAGAATAACTATCTAATTAAATACATTTAAATATATATTAAATTTTTTAAATAAATAAATTTTAATAAAATAAACTTTAAATAAATTTGATGCAGAGATACACCTTTGAAAACTTATTGTTGGATTGAGCACGTAAGAAATTTCAACAATGGACCCTTACACATCAATTTAGGAAAATTTACTAGTTGGAACAACATCAAAATTCTTTAAAGATTCAATTATAACTTTAAAAAATGAATATATAGGAGAAATTATTTTTATGACAGTCTAGAAGAATGAGTTATAGATATTTTCTCCAAGTTACAACCAAATCTAATTAGTAAAATGAAAGTTATAAAACTTTTTCCAAAATTGCTAATTCAAAAATAGGTTTAGACCCCTGCCTTCACTAAATGATCGTAACTTCTACAAAGCACAATGAAATTTTACCAAACTAAAACTAAATTAAATCTGAATCTCATACCTTTCCAAAAATATAAGTTACATATATGTATCTTTTTCATATGTGTTCGTACCAATAGCAGCAACAATAGGATTTCTGAAAAAATAACTTAGGAAATTAACACGAAAACTTGCAAAAAACCAAAACCTCTTTTCATTTCTATTCTTCTCAAAACTTCCCCAACCATGCAAATTCTTGATACACAATGTAAATCATGTCTAATATATCATATTTAAAGTTTTTTCAACTTCTATAACATATAATCTACCCACTATGACTCTTCACCTTCCTCTTCACTTGAACTTTTCATATTGTCAACTTATTATGGTAATATTTTATTACATATTTGACACTTTTGCATTTTCTATACAAATGATCTCTAAACTTTATAAAACCCTTATTAAAATGTCAAAATAAACTACCTTTGACGTTTTAAACTATTACTACCCTTTCCAAAACTTATTTTTATAATTTGACTATATTATACATTTGAAAGATTATTATAAGTAATCAAATGTCTTATAACCTCATGGAACCTCTTATTTACATTTTTTTATAGGTGTTGTTGCAACAAAATTGTATTAAATAAAATTAAGATTTTAAATAAATTATTTTTAATAAGTTGAGCTTGAAATACATTATATTAAATAAAATAAAATTTTAACAATTTAAAAATTGAATAAAAAATTCTTGAAAAAAAACTTGTTTTCACCCCCTTTAATGTGATAAATTTGAAGAGAAAATGTTTGAAAATGTTTACCCCTATTTCTATGGACCTATCCTCTTCAATCTCTTTTGGTGCTTCTTCCTTAATGTTGCAATCCTAATCCTTGGGGTTGTTGGTTGCCCCACAATCTTTAGGAGTGTACTCCTAGTCTGTCTCCCAGACCACTTGATCCTAAGCTAACTTCTCCTTATCCTTTTTAATTTAGTGTGGAGGACTCGTGTTCCTAGAGCTATCCTCATTCCTTTTTTTGCCTTCTCAACATTAATTTTATTCTCTTTCACCTCTATGTCCTCAACAAAGTATCAAGTTAAATGAAACATTTCCCCTTAGAACTAGTGTTTCTAGCTTTAAAAGCATAAGCCTTTTTGCCTAAGGTTTTCATTTGCATTTGATATTATTGCTTTCGTAATTCCTCTATTCCTCAACATCTCTTATACTCATCCTACAATTGGCTGCAAAGTAAAATCTCAACTATTTTTCGTGTTGATTTATACAAGAACTTCAATGATCCCTAACCTACATTACTCGTGAGTAACTTAACTTGTGCTACAACACTTAAGAGTTTTAGGACTCATTACTATTACAACACTTGAAGTTAAGTACTTGAGCATTTCCAACACTCATCACTATTACAACACTGTTATATGCATATAATTTATATCGAATCTTATATTTTGGATTGATTTATGTTGTTGCATACTATTTAGTAAGTTTAGTTTCATGCTATCTTTGATCAGTTATATTACTATCAAGATGTGCATTAGTTGGTTTGATAATTGATTTCTATTTTTTATTATTTTTTGGGAGTGATCTCTTTATTTATTATGGTTTTTGGTTAGCTACATGGTTGTTTCCATGAGCTTACCTTGCTATAATTGTAACTATGGGTTCAGGACCCTCTCTGCCTCCTTTATAAAAAATTAACTTATGCTACTCAATAGCTACTACCATGAGCTAAGATGTGTAAATAGTCCCAACAACTAAAACTATGAAATTCATTTGACCATTACCCAATTATTATTCCTGGTGTTTGTTCATTTGGGCACTTGATCTTAACTACAAACTAGTTGAGGGCCAACGTCGTATTGCTCACCATGAACTTCCCAAAATTCCATCAATGAGTAAAAACAAAATTGAGCTAGAGTTGGTGAACGTCTTCTCTTGGTTATGCAAAGGATCACAAGATGCTTGGGAGGAGTCTGATGAGGAGATCCTTCTGAGTAGGCATGATGAGGGATGACAAGGGATTGCAAACGTTGTGCTCTGGAGAAGTAACTCTCAGCAAGGATTTGGAGACCTTGAATGTATAGTTTGAGGCTTTATAGTATCACAAGGAAATTGAGGCTTCAATGTCTGTAGAAGTCGCCAAAGTCTTTGAAATGGGTCAGGCACCGATACACTGTAACCATTGACTAATAGTGGCTAAGAGTGGGTCAAACCACTCTTAGTCAATAGTCTGAGACATAGTGGCTAAGAGTGGGTCCAACCACTCGTAGTCAATAGTCTGGGACATAGTGGCTAAGAGTGGGTCCTAGCTAAGAGTGGGTCCAACCACTCTTAGCCAATAGTGTGGGACACTCCTAGCCACTATTAGTTAATGGTTCAAGTGAGTGTGCCAGTTAAACCGCTCCTTCAAGAAGTTAGAGAAAAAAGTGGGAAATTCCTCGATAACGAAGGAAGAAGGAAAAAATTGGGTTCAGGCATTGAATGTGAGTGCATATCAGTATGGAAATCCAGATAAGTTATTTCCCGAGATGCTTGTGGGTGAACCCACAATAATGGGTTCCACTTTAGTGGGACGAACAAAAATGAAAAAAAATTCAAAATGAGAAATTGAGTTTACCATATGTTCGCACGAACACACTTATTGTGTTCGCGTGAACTTTTTTTTTAATCATGTTCGCGCGAACATATTTCGTATGTTCGCACGAACATATGTGATATATATGTTCACGCAAACATGATTTGCATGTTTGCGTGAACATATATATCACATATGTTCGTGCGAACATCATAGGTTCATGCGAACATGGTAAACGTGTTCGCGCAAACGCCATGTTCGCACGAACATGCAAAATCACAAAAATTTTAACCTTTTTTTCTTTTTTTCTTTTTTTTGCTCTTTTGACTACCATAATTGTATGAGAATGATCTCCTACTGTAAAATAAAAAATGTCAAAATGTGCTTCTCGGAGCAAGCTTTCCAACGACTATAATTTTATTACATAATTTAATCATTAAGACTTTCAAATATGAATTTAACTCATTATAGGTTTATTACCGATTGAACATCAACCGACTTTGACACCTCGAAAAAATTAGTAAATTAGGTCAATTTTTTTTTGAAAAATATGGAGGCACTGGCTTATTGAGATACCCTTCTATTCAAAAAAAAAAATGGTTTGTGATGAATTGACTTCAAATTATCTGTGTCAAACAGAACGTATGTCTGAATTACAGTTCATGTCACTTCAAAACTTCATAAACTATACAATATTCAACAAAAATAAATCAAACCAAATGCAGACACTGGATATTGATGCTACAAATCCAACGCAGAAAGAATTACTTCATTATCATTTCTAGAAAAAAAGTTATGTGTGTCAAACGGACTGTCACTTTTTAAAATATTGAATTTTATTATGTACCACTTTTTGGAGGAGATAAAAAAAATTGACATAAATAATTTTTTTTTTAGATTAAAAAATATGGTTACAAAGTAGGAACAAAGTACTCAAAATCACTAGTTTATGTCATCTTGAAATTATTTATAGTTTTGGAGATATAGTCACTTGAACGTGACGTTTGTTGCAAAAATATTGATTTCAAAGTCAAAATTGGTCAAAAAGTGGAACCCATTATTGTGGGATCACCCTTGTGGAACTCATTCTATCGAGGGATGAAATAGTGAAGTCCATTATAAGGACTTCCAAAGCCTTTACATCATGAGCCAACAGATGCAAGATTTAAAGTAGATTGGAATATCGACTATAGAGGATTATGAAGCACAAGCTACAAATATAATTGTGTGAGTGTTGGGTATGCACTGTAAACAAGCTTTTCAAGCACTCATTTCTCATCGTGCATTGAATTCACAATGATCTTTTCACGAGGTAGCAGTTCCACATATGCCCATTTTAAAAAATGTTTCTAATCTTCAATATAGAAGATACATTTTGAGGTCTTATGGATGTTTCAAGATTCGAGATTCTAAATATAAATATGTTTTCTTTCTCGATCTATGGCGGCAAACTCATTCATTGTTTGATTTCAAGAGTGGAAGATTTTTTTGTTGTTTTTTTAATTAGGCATAATATCATAAGATTACTTATGATATTATGCCTAAATAAAAAATGAATCTTCAATATAGAAGATACATTTTGAGGTCTTATGGATGTTTCAATATTCAAGATTCTAAATATAAATATGTTTTCTTTCTCAGTCTATGCTGGAAAACTCATTCATTGTTCGATTTTAGGAGTGGAAGTTTTTTTGTTGTTTTTTTATTTAGACATAATATCATAAGATTACTTATGATATTATGCCTAAATAAAAAATGAATCTTCAATATAGAAGATACATTTTGAGGTCTTATGGATGTTTCAATATTCAAGATTCTAAATATAAATATGTTTTCTTTCTTAGTCTATGCTGGCAAACTCATTCATTGTTTGATTTCAGCAGTGGAAGTTTTTTTTGTTTCTTTCTTAGTCTATAAATAAAGAAACAACAAAAAAAACTTCCACTGCTGAAATCGAACAATGAATGAGTTTGCTAGCATAGACCGAGAAAGAAAACATATTTATATATTTTGGTTGGTATCATTTTGAATTGTTAGGTCTCATGTTTGTATTTAATTTGTAAGCTTCTTTGGAAGCATGTGTTGTTTGAAAATTAATGATAAGAATAAATTTAAAGAATCAAAACGTCTTGTTTCATTCGATTTGCAAGTCAACATATAAACTGAAATAATAAGTTACTATTGAAGTTTTCATATTTTTTCAACTCAAAAAATAATAAAAGTAATTCAACTCAAAAAATAACAAAAATAATCTAACATTCATTTATTTTCTAACATTCATTAATAATTATAGTAGGAAAATATAGGTTTATTTCCTCAAATATAAATCTAAGGCATTTAGAAAATTCAAGAAGTTTAAGGCATTGGTTGAAAAATAAAGTGGTCCATCCATCAAAACTTTGAGATTAGATAGAGGAGATGAATACAAGTCAAATGAGTTTTTGGATTATTTCAAGTATCATGGAATAAAGAAGAAGTTCGTTGCAAGTTACACACCTTAGCAAAATGGTTGCCAAAAGAATGAATCGAACAATAATGGAGATGGCAAGGAGCATGTTGAAAGGTAAGAATCTACCAAATGAATATTGGGCTTAAAGTAGTAGCTTGTGTTGTTTATATTGTGAATATGAGTCCAAAAAATGTTGTAAGGAACATAATTCCACAACAAGCATGGAGTGATAAGCATCATTGTGTCTCTCATCTAAGAGTATTTGGTTGTATTGCATATGCACATGTTCTTAAAGAAGTTAGGAGTAAGTTAGATGATAAAAGTGAAAAGTAGTTATTTATTGGATATGATGAGCAATCTAAGGCTTACAAGTTGTTTAATCCTATAACTAAGAAAGTAATTATAATTTGAGATGTTATAGTCAAAGAAAATGAATCTTGGGATGGAAGTATAGATAAGACAATTGCAGGTACTCCAACAATATCATGTGATGAACAAGAAAGAAAAGATCAAGAAAATCAAGAAGATCAATCAAATGAGCCAAGATGAAGTCCTTCAACAAACTTACAAGGAGATAACACACAAATGGTAGATGAGAAAGGAGAATTTTTAAGTCCGCAAGTATGTAATGACTCAAATCCCACACTTGCATCATTGATATCAAGTCTTAAGAACAAGAAAACTAGAAGTTTGCAAGATACTTATGATCAAGAAGATAGGATAAATTCATAATCAAGATCCTATGTATTTTGAAGATGAAATTAAAGAAGAACAATGGATTAATGCAATGAATGATGAAATTGAATCAACTGAGAAAAATGATATATGAGAACTAGTTGATTTTTGTAAGGATAAAGATCGCATAGGTGTAAAATGGTTTATAAAACTAAGTATAGGAAAAATGGAGAAGTTGACAAATATAAGGAAATACTAGTAGCTAAAGGATTTACACAAGAATATGGAGTTGATTATAATGAGACATTTGCACCTATAGCTAGACTAGATACAATTAGAATGGTACTAGCTATTGTAGCTCAAAATAAATGGATGGTTTATCAAATGGATGCAAAATCAGCTTTTTTGAATATATATTTAGAAGAAATTTATTTGCAACAACCATAAGGTTATGAAATCAAAGGATATGAAGACAAGGTTTATAGGTTGAAGAATGCACTCCATGGGTTAAAGTAGGCACAAAGGGCTTAGTATAGCAGAATTGATTCATACATGATTGAGAATGGATTCAATAGAAGCACTAGTGAGTCAACACTATACAACAATGTCAATAAGCAAGGTCAAATTTTGATTGTTAGCTTGTATGTTGACAATTTGATCTTTATATGTAATCTCTCTATTGAAATGTTTAAATCAACAATGGAGAAAGAATTTGAAATTACAGATTTGGGAATGATAAAATATATTCTTGGCATTAAAGTTGCACAAAATGATAAAGGTATTTTTATTTGTCAAAAGAAATATGAAAAATATGTTTTGTGAAGGTTTAGAATGGTAAATTGTAGTCCAGTCTCTACACCTATTGCAATTGGCACAAAATTAAGTAGAGAAGATAATGAGGGAAAATTTGATTCAACTATTACAACTAGGCCATATATTATGTATGTAGTAAGTGTAATTTATATATTTATGGATTCACCTAAGAACTCACATTGGTAGACATGAAAGAGAATATTGAGATTCATTGCAGGGACTCTGAATTATGACATAATGTATTCTTCTTTAGATATTTTTCAGTCAGTTGGATATATTGACATTGACTTTGTAAGAAGTATTGATGATAGAAAGTGTATACCTAGATATGCATTCCATATTGGAACATGTATTGTGGAATGAGCATCAAAGAAGCAACCTATCGTGACTATTTCTTCAATTGAAGTAGAATATGTTGCAAGTGTATCAACATGTCAAGCAATGTGGATGTGAAGAGTGTTGAAATATCTAATGCATAAGCAAGACAAGTCTACTACAATCTATTGTGATAACAAGTTTTCCATTGAATTGTCAAAGAATTATGTTTTTAAGAAGAGGAAAAAGCACATTGACACTAGATATCACTTTATTTGAGAATTGGCTAACAATAGAGAAATCAACTTGGAGCATTGCAGATTTGAAGATCAATTGGCAGATATATTTACAAAGTCATTATCACAAGAACAATTTGAATATCTAAAGATCAAACTAACATTGTAAACTTTGATGTAATTATTGGTAGAAATTAAGGGGGGGTTTTGATATGTGGCAATTTCCACCAGTTAGTGTTGACCTTCTAACTACCATATTTAATATAAAAATCTTCAATATGGTTACCGTTCATTACACTATCCACTATTGTCCACACAGACTTCTCTGCCAACCATGTCAAATTCACATCTATTTTTTACTTTTGTATTTCCATATGAAAATGTATATTCTCTAGATCATTCTTAAACCTCTATAAACAGAGGAAGATGTAATGAATGTAATCATCAAGAAAATAAATAATAATACAAAACTTTCTTGTTTAGTTTTAGTTTTCTCTATCTCTGCCCACCTTTAGAAAGATCTGCCAGATGTTTGAGGAGACATAATGGATGGTAGGAGATGGAGTTGCTAAGGCATATGAGAAATTAAACAAATGCTATTCAATCAAAATTCATGTATTTTTTTGAAGTAAAGAAAGAACAATTTTAAAGTCTCCCATTTTTTAAATGGTTTTTGTTTCCATCCAAGCGATTGTCAGTTCAACTTCTTGCAATTTTTTATGAATTTTGTTTTTCATTGCAAATTCTTTCCCTTTTAGTTTAGTGAATCATGCCACATAATTTTTCTAGTTTCATTGATACAATTATTCAAACTGTAAATAAATGCAGACAATTTTGTAGCCATTCAAAACCACATGCTAGTAGCTTATTCTCTGCTCGCATGCTTGAACGTTAATGGCAATACAATAGATTTTATAAATTGACTCCCTTCTTTTTGACATATTTGGGTTTTTAATTCATCATCAATTGAATATTTTCGAATTGCTATGCCATGGAAGATTATTTATATGGTAACCAAAGTCATGTGGCTTTCAAGCCTCCTTATTAGCCATTATCTTTCAATATAGACCCTACAATAAAGCTTAGATTAACATTATTGCCAAAAATAAAGGGGAATCAAAACTAAAAATGAGGAAGAGTTGGATAAAGGGAAGGTGGAAATGCTAATGCTGTAAGATAAGATAAATGAGATGGAATCCAGTCTTAGGGGAATCCCACAAGGATGAAGATGAGAAACATGAGAATCAAAACTACGATGTGGAAGAGTTGGATAAGGGGAAGACATAAATGGTAATGCTGCAAGATAGGATAAATGAGATGGAATCTAGTCTTAGGGGAATCCCACCAAGGATGAGGACAAGAAATATGGGAATCATAACTACAATGTGGAAGAGTTGGATAAGGGGAAGACAGAAATGGTAATGCTGCAAGATAGGATAAATGAGATGGAATCCAGTCTTAGGGGAATCCCACTGAAGATGAGGGCGACAAACATGGGAATAAAAACTATAGTGTGAAAGAAATGGATAAGTGGAAGATGTAAATGGTAATGTTGCGAGACAACTATTTGGATATTTAGTAGAGTAAAATTGCTTCCCTAGACAAAATGTACAAAGAGGCTATCACTAACATTGAGTTGGGAGTTAGTAAAAGTATCTCATGCCTTGTGAGATGTTGGAAACCCACTATAACAACCCACAAGGTGTTTGGGCCCTCCTCTTGCTGGGTTGTGTTTTGGTTGTTTGATTATATTTTTAAGTTTGTTATATATATATGTCTTGTAATTGGAAGACTTATCCTGATATGTATCAAAGATGCAAAGAATTATTAAGGGATAGTATTATTAATATTTCTCTTTGCATGTTTTTAAAATTTTGAGTTAGGTATTTCTACTTTTGGTTGCTGTGAACAATTGTTCTTTGGGACTAGGGCCCTCTTGAGCAGCCTATTTAATCAAAAACATTGAGTTGGGAGTCATGGCCTCGACCCTCTATAAAATCAAAATCCCAACATGAGATTCTAGACAAAACCGTTCTTGGTGATGAACAAGATTCTGGAGAGAACAGTTCTTGGTGTCATCATTGGTAGTGGTAGGACTGGAGTGCTATCAAGTAGACTTGATAGTTCAGTTGCTATTTTCTCTCTCTCTTTTTGGCTACCTCTACTTTCAGAGGTGTTTATGTTATTAAGGATACAAACTTTATATTTTTTAAGAAAGATGTTTGGTAGGCTTATATCTATAATTTCTTGAATAGTTTTTTTATTAAGGATCACAGCGTTGCTTGGATGGTTTTTCGTTTTAGCTATTTTTTATTTCCAAACACATCACATGATGTCAAGCTTATGAGTCACAACCAATTATTTCTAGGTTGTCTATATATCTCCTTTTTTCCTAACAATATGTGTCTCATTTCTTTTATCTTTTAAAATTTTGCAGGGTTTTTCTATCTTATTTATAATTTTTTGTTATCCAACAAATTCACTCATAAAATTTATCCCAAAATAGGTAGTGAGCTTTTGTAAATATTGTTTCAAATATTTGTTATCTTTAGAATGAGAAATTTATCTTTGGAACATAATGTTATATAAAAATTATATTCTTATTTTAGTTTGAACAAGCTCAATGTATATTTATATATGTTAAATTATTTAGAACATAATTTTTTTCTCATTTTCAAAATATTAGAATTTTTACATTGTAAAATTAATCATGAGTAAAATTTTGAAAGTTAATCAACTTTAGCAACAAATTAAAAGATAATAATTACCCATTAAAAAATTTACATAATTTTTTCAAAAATTAAACATAAATAAAGATTGATTAAATCAATGAATAAATATTTACTAAACTCTTTATTTTTACTCTCTTTCATTATAGACTTCTAATAAACTTTTTTTTTATACATAAATATATATTAAATAAATAAATACAAACTTTTAAGATATTAAAATATCATTGTTCAAATTTGAATTTGATTTTATGTGTTAAATAACCTATTTTTAAGAACACCTTCCATATTGGTTGATTGGAAAGTCTTTTTGTAGATTATGTTTTCTTCATGGTCAAAATGTCGTTTTATAACTTCCTCGAGCGTTTCGTATCCGTTTTGAGGAATCAATTTTTGTGACTTCCACTCGTAGAAGAATGTGGCGGATTTTTATTATAGATTTTAAAATTATTAACAAGTCTCATATAGTGTCAAGTACTTGTTCTGAATAGTAATAAAATTATTTGAGTTAAAAAATTGTGTGTATATAGATATGCTAGATAATGATAGTGAATTAATATTGTTAGTATGATAATTATGATGAATTAACATTAGATTAAGTAGATCAAAAGAATAGATACATATGGTAGAAATGATGGTGAAATAAAATGTTGTAGATTTTTATTTACTTAAGTCTATTTTAATAAGATCTGTTTAAGTAAAATTATAGTGTATAACTTTAATGAAATAATTGGAGTTAAAATTATTTTTATTAATATTTATGATTCTATACTTTTCATTTTATTAATTATGATTGAAAATAATGTTAAATAAAAAAATTGAAAGTATCATACACTGAAAATTAAATTTAAAAAATTATGATTGCATTTGTAACAAATAAATGAACAATTTTTTTTAAAATTAAATATTTAATATCTTTAATTATTTGCTATTAACATAATATAGTTTATTAATTCATTTCCTAAAATATCGTCGAAGAAAATGAGTTATGGAACTATAAAAAGGGCTCTTATAAGATAGTATAAGACAATCAGACACATTTCAATTACGTAAAAATTGTCCTTGGTGATTGTTGCAAGTAATTGAATATTAACATACTGCAAGTACAACAAGTACCACATAGTGGCTTATATCTACTCTGTCACCCTGCAAATATTGGGAAAAAAATAGAAATTAAAGCTCTCATCATATACTAATCTCCATTCAATAAAATAAATTGAACTAAAATCAAGCTTCCAACCACATAAATGTATGGACAGAATTGTTCCCCAAACAATAAAATGACGGATGGGTCACAAATCACCAAATCATTGTGGCCTTAAAATTATATTACCAATACCTTCCCTAACTAGTTGTAGTAGAAGAATGCTCCATAAATGCGCATTTTCACTGCCAACAAGGGTCAAAAGAATGAAAGTGAATATACTATAAATAATTTGAAGATTCAGGGTAAGGCAAGACCCACTGATAAATTCCAAATTCTCAAATCTATTAGCAAGTGTTTATCCAGAGATTCCTGTTCAAAATATACAAGTACTAAAAGAAACTTATTGTAGAGCAGATCTGAGTTAAATTTAGTAAGCTATCATAGAAACTGACATTTAATTATAAATTTTCAATTCTACAAGCAAATTCCTATTCACGGAGTTCCACTCCAGTAATATGACAACACAATTACTATGATGAAACTAGAGATTCAAACCCTATGAAACATTTTATGCATGGTAATGTAGTTGTCAAAGTTCCCTACTAACTTCATTTGCAAAAACTATTTTTGTTTTGTTATTAATGATCAATTGCAAAAGTCTTTTCTCAACTGAACATTGCTGCCAAGAAAAAGACTATTATCAAATGAAAGCTTCTGAACACTATGTTGAAGAAGATACTCATATTCTGGACACCAAAATTTCACAAGGGAAATAGAGCTCTTTTTCATCACTTGCAGGCAGTTTCTATATTTTGTACGCAACATCCATTTCTGCACACAACATTCAATTTCTCCTCGTGGCTTACATTTGCATGCTAGTAGATAAGTGTGAAAAATTAGCACACATATGACAAGTGTAATGCATAAACTTAGATTCCATTCAAGAGATTTTAAAGGCATTGAAGATAATGCAAGCCAATTTAAAAACTGTCCCAAAATGGTACAAAGCTTGAGACACCTATCAAAATATAACAAATTTATAAAGTTTCATATTATTTTAAATAAGAACTTTATATTTTAGTGTTTTCCAATACTTGAGTGCACCATAGTATGAGGTTATTGCATTAAATGCTAAATATTATAAACATAGCATTTTATTTTAATTAAAAAATTATGAATTCATTTGAGATTGGGCTTATCATCAAGTCCAAGTGTTATTAATATTTTATAATGTCCTCTCTCCATTTTCATCTTTAGTGCCCCGTGTACTTCATGGATCTACTCTCTTGTGAAAATAGGAAGTTTTTCATTAATGTAACAACGTCAGTTTGACAGAAAGTTTTTATTACTGAAGCAATTAATAACAAAGAAATTTCACTTTAAATTTTGTTTTTCATTACAGAAGCAATGAACTATAAGAAATTTCATTTTAAATTTTGTTCGAATAATATATGTAATTAGAAATTGGAATGATTTGAACAAATCAATTTTAAGTAAGTTTGAAATGGTTTTTTAAAATTTTCTCTTGTATTTTGTATCATTTTTCTATTTCATGTTTTTATTAGAAACTTAGGTGCATGTAGGAATTGGTTATCCACCACTTTAAAAATTCATAAATATTTTTTAACAACTATTTACTTGTGTCAAGATAATATATTAATATTAATTATTGTTTCTATTATCATAAAAATATATTTTATCAATTCCTTTATTTTTAATTTTTTAAAGTAAATTTAATTTATGTGAATAAATTCATTTAATAAGAAAAAAAATTATTATTAACAAATATTTTTGGGTTGCAATTTTGAAGTTTAATAATATAATTATAATTATTATATAATAAAATAATTAGTATTAATATTATTTATTTATAATATTTATAGTATATTCTTTATATTTATTCTTTTATATAACAAATGCAATTATTAGTATTTGTTGTAGGCTAAGTACTAGTATTGTGATACTTTTTAGATTTTATGCTTTTTTAAGTAGTGATTAATTTTTTTGGTTTCTATGATTTTAAAATTATTTTTTATCCAACTACTAACATTGCAATTTGAAGAAATTATTTCTCTACGATTTGATTGGTTGAATTCATTTGGTGGATTGTAAAACTAATAATTTTTAAGAGTTAGTTTTTATTATTAATGTTTAATATTTTTTTAATGTAAACGACTTGGTTTAATTTTTTTATATTTTAACATTGTATTTTTTATAATATAATTTTTTCATTCAATTATAAATACTAAAAAAAATCTTTCGTATATTATATAATAGTTTTAAAAATACTAAAATATATTATTATTATAAAAATATTATTATTTTTTATATTTTTATATATTTCTAATATAATATTATGAGATGGCATATATACAATAGTACATATATATTAATAATTATATTTATAAATAAACTTTAAATTACAATTACACTTAATATCATTATAGAAAACTATAATTATCTAATATTTCAATTAATTAAAATATTTTTAAAACTATAATAAATTTATTAAACTAAAACTATATTTATATAAAAGCTAAAGGCAAGTACTAAGCCACTATGTGGCACTTGTTGTATTGTATTGGTTTACAGTTTTATGTTAAAGATACTATTCAACTATTCAATTTATATTGTTTTCTCAAAAAAAATGTCTTCCTATTTGTTGTTCAGACAAAGTTTTGTATTCATATGAAGTGCTTAATTTTTGTAGCCATTCCTATTACATTTATATATGCCTCTAATTTTCACTATCTTAAATGAAAAAATATTTTTAATTGGAAAGAAGAGATTTCTGTGTCAATTAGCAGTGGCAATATGTGTGATTGAGAAATGAGAAATATTGCAACCAAACTAGATGAATGATATTCTTTACTCTTGATGAACGTAGTGCTGAAATTAAATGTCTTTGTATATTTATTTATGGTTGTCTTTAAGCTACCCCACATCATATTAAACCATTTTACACTTTTACTAAGCATTTTCCACTCAATATGCAAACTAATTTTTTTTAATTAACTTAAAATCAATAATGCCATATTCAATATAACTATATGACTCCTACAAAATTCTAATGGAATTTTCTCATTCCATCATCTCACTATAATACTCCTAAAAATATTACACTATAGGCAGAAACTTTGATGCTTACATCGCTTGTTATTAATTTAAACCCTACCATATAAAATGGGAAATGCTAGAAAAGAATCGCTAGTTGTAGTGCCTCTCCCATTTGATTTATGTAAGTCATCCTAATGGATGCAACCTTGTTGATCTTTCTTTGTGAAGTGATTGTGATTGGGACTATGAGTAGTCTACACCCTTGAGGTGATTAGATTTATGTTAATGTATCAGTTGCTTTGATTATGCCTATGGTTGATTTATAAGTTTATGATGTGTTAGATGGTTTCACTGAGGTTTGTGCCAGTGGTTACTAGGATTGATATGGTATCATGATGTTGTTTTGTGATTACCCTGAGATGTATGCAGAGATTGCACTATGTATTATTATCTTGCTACACTGGACTAGGTTCCTGTAGCAATGGTTAGTCATGTATTTGACAGTGTTCACTAATGTGTTTTAAGTGCCATCTTATGTTGTTTAAACAACCATTATTAAATTCTTAAATAATTAGAAATGAATTTTCCATGTTTGATTCATTGGTTATGTGCTACATATATTTATCTTGTTCATTTTAGTAATTTATGCAAAATGGGCTATTTAAAAAGATGATTTTAATGTGATTAAATAAATGATTATTTGATGTGATTTAATGCATTTATCACTTTGAGGCTATATTATTATATGTAATTGCACTTGATCATGTTATTTAGTGTGTAGGATTTATGTCTGTGGCAGTGATACACAGAGTTAGTGATTCAGTTGTTCATATATAGCTATCGTCATCCTTGTATGGTTGACATATCCTATTTAATTGTTTAAATTAAACCCTTTGGTGATTTAATAAATCTAGACTCATTTGCATTATGTGATTAGACCCAATGTGTTTGTGCATTTAGAGGTTCACAATTATCACATGAAAGATTTAAAGAATTCTGTGATTTTTTATTTTAGAAAATTTTGGGCTTTATCTCATTTAATTTATTTCCTAGCAACTTTGTTGTTGTTGGATTCCAATTACTTGGAATAGCTTGTTTTTATTTGGGTGGATTTAGGGTTTAACTAGGTGATTTGGTTAATAACCCTAATCTGTTATTCACTCGAAAAGTGAATAGATATATCCAAAAAGGAATTTTATTCTTCACTTATCACTTTTTGAAATAAGAATTTAAGAGAAAATTTCCAAATCCTCTTTTGTAGGATTGTGTTTTTGTTCACTATCAAAGCTAGGGGCATGGGATCATTGTGAGGTTGGTCTCGTTGGATCCAGCTTAGGGAGACCTCAGATTGCCATGATTTTTGGCAGTTTCTGTGAGGTTTTTATTTTACTATTCAGGTAGCGCTCTCCTATTTTACTATTTTAGCTCTGTTTCTGCTTCTATTTTTGGTAGTCATTTGGTTGGAGGATGAGAACTAGTGTTCCCCTCCATTTCTGATTGCTAGCTCTACCCAATTGGGTGGGTATGAACATTTCCCTATTGTCCGGGATGGGGGCTTAGGGTTTTGCACTGTTACGTTGGTTTTTTTTTGCATATGGGGCTCAAAACCATTTTTTATTGGGTTTTTGTGGATCATTTAACCGAGGGTAGCATGGGTTTTATTTTCGTTGATTTTTTGTCAACTTTGGGTTTTGACATTTTCACCTTGATTTGTGTGCCACCTAATTTTCTTAGGTTTTCTTGGTATGGTGTTGGTTAGAGATTTATATTATCCATAGGATTTCAATTTGACCACTATTCTAGCTTCGAGTTTACATTGGGATTCATGCTAAATCCACACTCTCGACTATGTGTTCATTTGAGTGATTTTGTACCTAGTGTTATTATTTCTGATTGAACCCTTGTTGTTAATTCATGGATCCTAGGATTCATGTAGAATCCATACTCCTAGATTTAGGCTGGTTGAGTGAGTTCATGATGTATAGTTTAGTTGCATTATTGGGATTCAGGTATAATCCATACTCTCAAATTTAGGCCAATGGAGTGAGTCATGGTGTTTGGTTTTATTGTTCTTTGGGATTCATGTAGAATCCATACTATTGGATATAGGTCAGTTGAGTGATTTATTTACTTGTGTCTTTTGTTTCTCATCCAACCCTTGTTATTTATGATCTTCGTGTTGTTGGTTTGCCCACATATGAGCATGTGCATGTGCATTTTTTAGGTGCTTACGAGGCCCAATCTTTAGGTTGTCTTTGGTGGAGTTATGTTCATTGGGGTTGGGTTAGGAATATGCATTGCCTATGTGTACTCATCCTGTGTTGAGCATGGGTATGTAGGGTAGATAGTGGAGGGGCTTGGTATCCATTTCCCAGTGGGTTGGCATGAAGAAGTTTCTAAATAAGTGATAAATAAATAAATTACTGGTAATAAATCTAAGATAATTAAAATGTGAGCACCCAATAGTGATCCAAGGGTGCGGGCCTAATGGTATATCTAAGGGCATGTGTTTGTACAACATTTTTACAAGGGTACGGTGTGATGGCCTCCCTGGGGAGTGCTTCTATACGATAGTTAGCTTGGGCTTTGTGATGCCAAATGACTTACTCTCCATCAAAATCCCTACATAGTTGACCCATAGAGTGTCTAACTAGGACCTGTTGTATTTGCATTGTCTCATGACCTTGGTTTCAGTCTTCTTTACTGTTTGGCATGAGTGTTAGCCATGGATGTATGCTTTATGTGTGTTTGTGGCTAGGTCATTATCTCCATCAACATGGCAGGAGTGGGCCTACGGGTTCCACATGGTTGGGAGGCATAGCTACCTATACCACTATTGGGGACATGTGTACTGAGATGGTCTATTTCTAGTAGAGACTGATGCTTGATGTTCACTTGGTATTTTGGGTTTCTAGAGTATGTTCCTTCCGATTTATGCTTTAATTGGAATACTTGGATATCATGTTTAGATGATGTTAGTTTTCATTTGATGCACTCTTTTATTATGATGTTATAGCATATGGTTAGATGATGTGATTCACTACTAGTTAGAGTATCTATGCTTTGATGAATTAGCATGTTAGATCTTCTTGTTCTTATGATGCTACTTATGTTGTAGTAGTAACACCCTCATAAGATAGCTCTAACTATCTAGTTGGCAATTTGGGATGTTATGCTCAAGGGATGGCTAGGATGCATGCAGTCTCATGATGCCATTACGGTTGGGAGGAACTGAGCATGAGTTTTAGTTGTTTTATGTTCCTTCATATGATGTTTGGTTTATGAACCATGTATATGCATTGCGATGTTATTTTCCACATGTTCCTTCATATCCTATTATGGATTAGATTGATAGATGTTTTCTCCTCCCTGTTGTATGGTGTCTTATCTTTCATGTGTACGAGTGTCCAAGCCTCATTTCATGGATCCGGTACTCCTAGTGTGGAGGTTTCATTTTTATGTTTTTTCCTTTACTTTTTGGTCATATTGTTGGTTGTTTTCTTGCATTGGAAGGACATTTTATAATGCAAGAATGTTTTTTCCTTTACTTTTTGGTCATATTGTTGGTTGTTTTCTCGCATTGGAAGGACATTTTATAATGCAAGAATGTACTTCCTTGCGTGAGCATGTAATTCCTTGTGCACTTCTATATATTTCCTTGTGCACACCTATGGAGTTCCTCGCGTACACTAAAACACTCTTTCACATGTGGTAATTTATTCTCTTGTACACAACACTCTAAAGCCTTGTGCAATATTGGAGATCTCGCACGAGAAATAGTGAGCATTTGGGCTTGGCAAAGGAAAATTTGAAAGTTGGTCTGAGACACCCTGTTGGGATTCACACCTTTGTAGATCAAAACAAATATTCTATGGGGTTTAAAATATATTTTTTAAATATAAGTTGACATATATTTAATTCCTTATAATCAAGATATATTTTAATATATGCAATGATTCATTTGAGATAGGTTCCAGACCTCTCTGAGTTAAGATAAAGTTTCTAAGAAATTTTAGGGCTTCAAAAATTTAGACTTAGTCAAATTTCAAGGCTTTAGGATTTCAAGCTTAGCCAAATTTTTGGAATCAACATTTATCTTTGAACATGGTGTTTAGTAGATGAGTGGTTGTAACTTTGAGCTTTCATCTTCTGTATAATCGTTATTGGTCTCTACTTGTGATTCTTGTGTTGGAAATATAAGGTAGGCTAGGTTATTGGGAGGGGAGGGGTGAATCAAGAACCAATAAAATCTTTAAACTTAATTCACCAATTAAACCATCACCATATAACCTAATCTAGTTGTATGCATGAAAGAATGAAAGAACTAAAACATTCATAAAACTTTGACACAAGATATGGTAACCTAGAAACCTTCCAAATAGAAAGTAAAACTAGAGTGGGGATGATATCCACAAGCTTTATGACTGCAGTATAAAGTTGGTCTGTTAAGACTTGCAATTGGTCGCTTCTGATGACCAACCCTAATAGGAACAATAAAGATTGTTAGTCTTTCTTGTGAAATGATTTTTCAAACATAGAATGAATTATGCACTCTGTTAGGAGACTCAAAATAAGACTGTTAAGTCCACATTGTTAGAGGATTTGACTGATGCACCTATTAGGATGAACCAATAGCCAATCTCTAATTTGCAACTTTGATTTTCTGAATGAGATTCCTTGAATTATAACGATCACCTTATTGTGATAGATAAGTTTCTGCTATTCCTTATACTACTTGTAGCCTTCACTACTTCACACTCATTTGCTTCTACTTATTAACATTCTTGTTTTGGATATGATATAATATATTACATATATATCAATCCACTTAATTACCATCTGGAGTTGGCTACAACACCAAATTCATCATAATTTACAAAGTTGGCCCACTATTGTAACTCAAATTTTGAAGACATCTTGATGATGTTTTGACACTCAAAAAACATTGTCAACACTCAGAAGACTCTAGTGCTCGGTTAACGTTGAAGCTAGGTCATATTGATCACTTTGAGTAGCAGGAACTCGATCAACACTCCATGACTTGGAAAACACTTAGGAACTCGGTAGATACTGAATCACTCGATTGACACTGCATGACTTGGTTAACACTGAATTCACTTTGTTAACACTGCAAGCTCGGTAGATACTGATATACTTGGTTAACACTATAGAGCTCGTTTAACACTAAGATCTTCATCACTTATACTAGAAAGCTCGGTAGACTTTGTAGAACTCAACAAGCACTGTAATCTATCTCAGATGCTCGGTAGATACTATGAAGCTCGACATGAACTGTAATCTGGTTGTTTAGCTTGACAATAGCTAAAACACTTGGTTAACACTACTAGAAGAATGGTAAGCTCGGTAGCAACTGTAGAGCTTAGTAGAAATATAACCAACTGACTAAGTGTTAAGTCACTAATAGAAAATGATTTGACCATAAGGTCAACAATCTCCCCCTTTGGCATTAGTGACAAAAACACTTATCATACCAAAAATTTGAATTCTCAAAATTACAAGTCAAAAACTCCCTTATCAACAATTTGGGTCTTCAACTCAATTTTAACTCCTGTCTACTGCTTCTACTTGGTAACCACTTACTTTGTTTTTTGAGTTTTCAAAAATGATTTTGCAAAAATATTTTCTACTATCTGTACATGCATTTCCTTTCATATTACTACTCCCCCATACATATATATGGAGTATTATAATATTTTCCTAGATTTACTAATAATCTTCTCCCCCTTTTTAACATAAATGCTAAAGGTGCAAAATATTTACAAGTTAATTCCAAAATGTGACAAGAAATCACTATGTACCTTTCAAATGATTTCCATGGCCGTGTTCCAATTCTTTTGCAATACCTTAGATGCATGAAAGGCTATCTATACTTCTGCTAAAAGTTTCATCATATGGTTTGCTATGAAGAAGTTATTGTCATGGGTCAATGTTTTTGCATGTGCATCCATGTTGGGAAGGATCATTCCTTGAATATCTGCAAGTGTGGCCCTAATCCTAGCTTCTTCCCTTACCAATTATGCCTGAAGATTTGTCAAGTACCTGATCTTCACAAAATGTGCATAGCTGCAACTAGGATCAAGTGACAATTGATGTGCACTCGCCTTCATATCCTCATCTATCTTGTATAGTTTATCCTTTACAGATCCTTAGTAAAGATAGATGTATCACTTAACTTTATCGACAAAGCAATAACATTATTTACATATACTTCAAGTGTAGCAAGAGTAGTAGATAATTATTATTAGTTGTTTCATTTTGATTTGCAATATGAGTTTTCCTATAGACAGTTTCAAGCATATATTTTAATTGCAATTGTAATTTAGTTTTTACAATATAAGTTCTCAAGAATGTGTTTTATTTGCTACAATATTCATATATTAATGCAAGAAGCCACTTTTCAGCCTTGCTATATTCACTTCTTGTTGTTCTATATTTTATCATGCTACCTTCAACTCACTGCTTGCTGTTCTATATTATACCACTAGTTTTTATCGAAACATTAATGCTGATTCATTTAATCCATTATTGCTTCCACACTTGGACCATGTATTGCCATGGATGGTAAATGCTCAAATAGATTAAGATTTGACCATTAGGTTGTGTTAGATCTGGTATAAAATAAATCTTCGTTGTCAACATTTTATTCTAGAGTGTAATGGTCAAGCCAATAACTGAGTCCTTATTTCTTCAGTATATTTATGAACTTGTACCATTCCGATATGCTTGAAAATCATGGGTTGAGAATATTTATTCATGCTCTGATAGGAGTATGAGTGGAGCTATGGGTTGAGAGTATTTATTTCTATCAAGTAAGTTTATATACAAATTGCTAGATCAGAATTGCTGACACCACAAATGCGAAACATGGATACTTTTAGATTTGTCAATATTTTTGGTGGTACTTGTATTAATTGTGTTACTAACTAAAGGTCACATAGCTTTCTATTTTTCACAGATATTTCTTATTTTTATTAATAAGTTCTATGTACTTGCACAAGATCTCTTAATAATACAATGTTTCTATGGTGGACAAGATCTCTTAATAATACAATGTTTCTATGGTGGAGATTGCTTGTGACTTGTAAAACTTTTCTAAAGTTTTGAGTGAACAAGTCTTCTAAAATCTTGAGTGATGCATTTCAACATAAGAACACTAACTTCTTAATGGTCTCTTTAAATTTTATTGGTAGGAGTATTATTCAATATTTATGGATGTATTCATCTTAGGTAAACTTGCCAACCCACATCAAACAAACATAAACAACTTTTATTCCAATGGCTATGTGTGTTCTACGAAGTGTTTGATACAATCTCTACAATTAGAATAATGATAGTGACGTTACTAATGTACAAAATTGTAAAACACTAGTCTACCAGAACATAAACAATTCTTACTTGAGAATTATTGTGTAAATCACTAATTTAGATTTGGTTTTGTAGGGAGATAGTGGCTGTAATTTCAAGATGGTAAAACACTAGTCTATTGTGAGCAACTATTGTTTGTATAAAAATAGTGGACAAATTTAATATGGATTGTACTATTCCGTCTAATTTATGATTTTGGTGATTAATTATGTATATAATGAGCAAATTCTACTCTGCATTATTGCACAACCAAACATGGGGTAAACATATTCCTCATCAAATTCACGTCTCATAGGGTAAACATATTCCTCATCAAATTCAGAGTGATTGCAAATTTGAAATAACAAATGCAAAAAGAGTAAATCCAGAATAACAGATGCTTATTCTTAATTCCTGTCCCGCTAATTCTAGATAACAACAATAAAAGCTTCCCCGCCTTAATATGAAAATGAGTGAGATTTCTGGTGACCCTCAAAAAAGAAACGCAATCATGATTATCATGCTCCGATGAAATGCGTCTGAACACCTTAATGAGTCGCGACATGAAAGCCGATTCGTAGTCGTAGAAGCCTAAATTCACAGCGATTCTTGAAAAACACTTCAAAAATAGTTACAAGTGAAAATTTGTATCCAACACTAAAACACTGTAGATTTTGCGTAGCGAGAAATAAGACCCCGAGTAACGTGTTCACTTCGTTTACCAAACACCCGCAGACAAATATATGCAGCCAGTGCTGCACATTCCTCTACAACACATCGTTCATTACAACTCTGCTGCTTTAAACTTTCCAACAGCTGAGCCACCATAACAAGCGCTCGGAAGTCCCCTGGCACGGTGTTTACAATGCACTTCACTATTTCATTAACAACTGTGTTGCCAAATAACTTATTTGACTGCATTCTAGCCCAATAAGCACTCACATAGGACGCCCGAACCCATTTCTTTTCTTCCTTCTTCATTCTCGGTTGCTTTCCTAGTATTTGCTCCATTTTTTCAAACACCTGACCAGATTCTGCAGACTTGGGAAGCTCCGTGGAAAAGTTGTTCTCTGAAGTCCTTGCAGCTTTGGCTGCCTCTCGCGCGTCATATTGCAAACCCTCAAACTGTGCATTAATGCTCTCCAGAACAGTGTTGAGAGACTTCTCTAGAGCACAACGTTTGCAGTTACACTTGAAATCCCAGACCTCACAAATGGCTTGTCGCTGTGGTTGGGGAAGCAGAGCATCGAAGTAAGACATGGTGATTTCTTCCCTCTTCTTGATGGGCTTTGCCGCATGCAAAAACATTTCTTTGCCTACATACAGTCTGGTTGCATTGGTGAGTCACGAGTGATTGATAAACGACGGCAGCACCCACGACCCACTAAAACCCAACGACTCTGCGTCTTCTGGAAGCGACTCCCCGCCGAAGGAGTTTCGGGAAACAATGCCTCGGATCCGCTCCGGCACAACGTCTCTCAAATATTTGCTTCCTGAATGAAATAATTCCAGGGCCGGCAAAGAAGAGCGGACTTGTACAGATCCATCGTCAAGCTCATAAAGCTGCCGGCGCAGTTTCAGAGATTTTCTAGCGGCATCCGAAACGGCGGCTACAAGATCTTCCTGCAAAGAGCCCTTTATTTCGTGGCTCTTCATGAGACGCCTAGTCTCGCCATTAACAACAACAGCTGCGTTGCTGACTAATAAAATCTCGCCGACGTCAATGTCTCTTGCTGCGAAGAGCCCGCGACCCCTGTGACCTCTGGTCTTCTTAATCTCGACATCCCCAACAAAGTCCTCAACCTCTGGAGGTGGCTGCGCTCCGAGCAAAAACTCTGAAATGTCGTACTCCCTGCGTTGGCTCCGAGCATAAACCTCCTTCGACCGCCGCAGTAATATGATCTGCTACCCCGAAGCTAAGCTCATCGGCCGCTTGCAGAACTTTGCATGCCTGGTCGTAAAGTTTGAGGCAGTGCAGAGCGCGGCCTTTCAGGAAAATGGTCTTGACGTGCTCGGGATCGACTTCCAGAGCCTCGTTGCAGAGCTCCAATGCCCGCTCGAACTCACCCATCTGGAACTGCGTCTCCGCTCGATTGGAAATTGCGAGCAACCGATTCCGCCTGCCGTTGCGACGGGGCTCCTCTTCGACTGTAACCGTACTCATCAATATAGCCGATTTAATCCGACCAGAAGCATCAACATCAGGCATCCTCACTATTTTGCTTGGATCATCTACTCTAACAGCGAGGCTTCCGCTGAGGGTATGCTTGAAATAGAGCTCCTTGATGGCCACTTTGGCTCCCTTGGGATATTTTGCTCTCAGCGCCGATGGAGGTTCATTGTAGATGCCCACTCTAACGGCACGGCCTTGGTCGTCCTCCAGCACGGTCATGATGGCGTTGATTTTGGAGGGGTTAACACAGAGGGTGCCGAAGAGGACCCGGCCGTAATGGATGTTGTTGACATTTAGTTCTGCGAGTCGGATGGGTGTGAGATCAGGGAGGGCCACTGGGGTGCAGGAGGCCAATGAAGGCTCTGCGAGAGAGAAGGAAGAAGTGTGGAATCTTCCTCCTCGCAAATGGGCAGAGGTTCGAGCGACACTCTCATGTTGCTGAACCAGAGTTCGCTTATCAAAATGATCCAAACCATCTTCTTCAATGGAGATCCTAGACATGGCGCCACCCAAACCCTCAGTGTTGTTATTCATGGTCGAAATTCGCAAGTTGGGGTAGTCCCAAATGCCGTTTTATAACTTCCTCGAGCGTTTCGTATCCGTTTTACCGGAGTCCTTATCGAAATGGCTGCAGCACCTCCGTTTAAAGGAATCAATTTTTGTAACTTCCACTCGTAGAAGAATGTTGCGATGCCCAGTGACGGCTGTGCAGGGAGAATACTAACGTTATGGGTGTGTGGGAGTTTGCGCCCACTACTTAACAAGGTATGCTTCTTCTTGAAATTACTAATAGGGAGTAAATAATCATTTGTTTGGGGGTGATGGGGTCTTGATTTTCAGGTGTAAGTTATGTAATAGAGAGCATCAAGTGGTTCATTCTAAATAACACCGAAGATTTGTTGAGAATATATATTATGGTCTATGTTTAAGAAACAATGGAAATTTATTTTTGATATAAAAAAAATTAGATTATTAACAAGTGTCGTATTTGGATTCCAAATGGTTGAGACAACATCTTGAAAGCAAGCATATGCAATTTCAAGAAGGGTGGTTGCACATCATTGCTTCAATCAAACTGACGAAATGATTGAAATTTTCAAATATGCCGAGGAACCATAATTTCAAGTCAGGTTTTCCTTTCACTTTACTTCTACTTTATATGTTTCTTATTTTAAGAGAAATTTAAATTTATGTTATGAGATGCTCAGTCAAATGCCATTATAAATAAGAAATGATAGATGCATTTTTTTTAAAATTATTTATTTCTATTTTTTTTTTAAAGTGATAAACTTGGGTTACGTTTTAGAAACAACAATGTGCAAGCAATTAAAAATTTCGTTGAAATTTACATTGTAGAACTAGTTTTATAATAAATTATAATAAGAAAAAGTAAAATAAAAAAATAATAATAATGAATCACCGACAAATATCATAACCTTAATTCAAAATGAATTCATTCTAATTTATTTTATTTTAAAAAACATTTATTCTAAATTAATATAAATTTAAAAAATAATATAAAGTTCTCGTGTTCGAGAAGAAACATAAAATTTGATAATAATTAAAAATAATAACATAAATATCAAACTAACTATAAGCTTATAAATTTTATTTTGAATGTTGTCATTATTTTATTTGAATAAATAATTAGAATAATGAACATTTAGAGAGAAGGATATGAATCTTGTGAGTTTGGATTTACATTTGTTATAATAAATTGATTTGATTTTATAATAGGTATGTTTTACATTGTTAAAAATTATTGTTAAATTGTAATATATAGACTAAATATATATTCCTCTTATCACTCATAATAATGAGTGTTCTCCACTTTGAGATGAATAATATGAAGACGAAAGACAGATAAAGAGGCGAAAAGATTGATATTGATAAAAAAAATAGGGAGACAAAATTTGAGAGAGAGAGAGAGAGAGAGAGAGAGAGAGAGAGAGAGAGAATGTGTATAAGGGAGACAAATATGAAGTGAAAGGCAAGGAAGAAGGTAGCAGGAGGGAGAGAAATAGGAAAAAGAGAGAGGAGAGTGAGAAGATGAAGAGATAGAATGATAAAGATATATGAGGTGATAGAGAAGATCAAAGAGAAATAGACATAATAGAATATAGATAATCAGAGGTGAATGGTAGATAGGGAAAGTCAGTATATTAAAGAAAGACGTATGGATATTAAAAAAAATGAGATAGAAATATAGAGTAAGATGGAGAGACAAGATAAATATGATGAGATAAAGACAATTTTAAATTACTAATTTTAAACAGCTAGGTTTTTCATTTTGGATAGGAAATAATAGTTAGAGTGATAGATAAGTAATGAAGGATACATAGAGAGTGAGGGGGTGGGGAGAGTGTATAGATACATGAAGATCAAATAGAAATAGACATAATAGAATATAGATAATGATAGGTGAATGGTAGATAGGGAAAGTTAGTGTATTAAAGAAAGACGTATGGATATTTAAAAAAATGAAATATAGAAATATAGAGTAAGATGGAGAGACAAGATAAATATGATGAGATAAAGACAATTTTAAATTACTAATTTTAAATAGCCAGGTTTTTCATTTCGGATAGGAAATAATGGTTAGAGTGATAGATAAGTAATGAAGGATACATAGAGAGTGAGGGGGTGGGGAGAGTGTATAGATACATAAAGATCAAAGAGAAATAGATATAATAGAATATAGATAATGAGAGGTGAATGGTAGATAGGGAAAGTTAGTGTATTAAAGAAAGACGTATGGATATTAAAAAAAATGAGATATAGAAATATAGAGTAAGATGGAGAGACAAGATAAATATGATGAGATAAAGACAATTTTAAATTACTGATTTTAAATAGCTAGGTTTTTCATTTCTGATAGGAAATAATAGTTAGAGTGATAGATACATAATGAAGGATACATAGAGAGTGAGGGGGTGGGGAGAGTGTATAGATACATGAACATCATTTCCTCTATATGATAAAAATAATTAAATTCTAAACTCTCCAAAAAAAATTATTTTCAATAAAATAATAAAAATTGATTTAATAATGTTTTTCTTACGATAATAATAATATGATCCAAAGATAATAATTATGATCTAAAGATAAAATATTTATCAACTAAAATCTCTCTCTCTCTCTCTCTCTCTCTCTCTCTCTCTCTCTCTCTCTCTCTCTCTCTCTCTCTCTCTTTCTACCAATATTTTCACCTCTCTTTATCTCTTCTCTCTTCATATTATTCATCTTGCAGTCCCCCTAACCTCTCCCCCCTTATTCCTCCCTATATAGCCCTATCCCTCTAATTGACTTTATAGCTCATGTATAGTAAATATCACACGTATATAAAATAATATTAGATGTAAAATAAATATATATATCAGCAATACAATTATATGATGATTAGATTCCATTCATCATATGACAAAAGTGTCACTAATAGTGAGATTGTTATATCTAAACTAAAGATATAGATCATCAATATAATTGTACTATTGTTAGATGTCAAATTGGAATTCATTTTATGAGAAACATGTCTTCAATAGTGGGATAAACAAATGTTAACAATGTTGATTATTTAGAGTGAAGCTCCAATTATAAATGGTGTAAAGTGTTCCTAGAGTTATATCTACTCAAACATAGGTTATGACTTTGGAATTTACATAAATACCAAGAGCATTCCAAATGGTGAGGCCATTAACATTAGATGTTCTAGAGAAGTTGTTAACAATGTTGATTGTTTAAGTCTATTTTATATTCCACTTGTGATTGCTCTAAAGTGTTCCCAAGGTTATATCTAATTAAGCATAAACTATAACTCAAACATTTGTAGATATACCAAGGGTGTTGCAAATAATGGATCCATTAATAGTAGGTGTTGTGAAATTATTGTACAATGGCAACGCGGCTCTAGCACCAACAGTACAAGTATTCTCAATCGAACAAATTGGAGATGAGCTTGAAGATATTTTGCAATATAGGTTATACATATCTAATGACATTCACAAATATCATGGAACACTACCAAAGAAATATGCCAAATATATATTGTCTGAGGACATTAGAGTTCGAACAATTGTTCGTTTAGCAGAATATAGCTATTTTAAATCAACCAAAATGTTGCGAGTGCATAATTGTACCCTATTTTAAACAAAAGCTATTTTATTGTGTTTACAACTCTCTGACTTTCAAACTCTTACATCTAAATATGTAAGCAGATCATAATAATGGATCTAGAGATTGTTCACACAGAACATCTAACTGTTGGGAACCCAATTGCTTTAGATGCAGACTGTGATGATAAGAAAGTTGTAAACATGGCAGCTGCTACATCATCAAAATAAAAAATAGGAGTCCCTCCTACAACAACAACCATACACGAGCCAACTAGACTCCTGGGTATAGCGAGCCCTAAAGTAAACAATGAAATGCCCACCATATTAAGGGTATGTGCAGGATCATGGTGTATCAAACTATGGCCTTAAGTGGCAGTGAAAAATTAGCAAATCAGGGTTATGTCAACTTGACACATAATTTTTAAGTGGTTATGGACTTTATATCAAAAAGTTGTAAGAAAATAATCTATAGGAAATTGAATCTAGTTTCTAAACTACTAGGCCTTATCTAGAGAAAAAAATAATTGATTGGTCAAAAGTTTAAATTTTAATGCAATACTATGAAAATTTTAGGGCAAAAATAAAAAGTAGGTGTATGTTTGACCACCTTAATCAAAATCAAATGATAATTTTTTAAAATATAATTATAGATATACAAAGTAGACTCATGCCTAGATGTGATGTATATTTTTGGGTATTTTTATTCAAAATAAATAATTAAATATAAATTTTCTACCAAAACTTTTTTGGAAAAAAAAAAATCTTGTGTTTGACTACCTTAACTAATAGAAAATTTTACCAAATTTATTTTAATTTTAATTTTTCTTACACTAGGAAAATCATAGAATGTGACACAACTTTTAGATTTAAAAAATGTTATACTATTTGAAAGTTATAGCTATTTTTCAATCAGTATGTCAATCAGCACTTTAATATAATCTTCATTGAAAATTAACTAATAAATACTTATCAAACTTAGAATTTGACAGCAATTATATGGATGGAATCTTGAGAGTGATATTAAAAAACTCTTTTTGTTTCATTCAATTTCGATCAAAATAACATTGTTAGATGACTACCCGAAGTCTAAGTGTCACTGAAACCCTTCTCAAACACATTTTTTGGGTTGACTGAATAGGCTTGGTAAATACCAGGCCTAATTGATTATTCGATTTGAAATCGGATATCCGATCAGGCTTGGCAAGTTGACACTCATAATTGGAGGGAAATTTGAAAAGGGAATTTTTTTTGAATTTTAAATCTAGAGGGAGATAAATTTAAAAGGAAATAAACTTAAGAGGGTAACTTTAGATAGTTTTAGAAGAAAAATTTATTTTCTGAATGTGTGGACATTAATATTATTATTATCATTATTATTATTACATTATACTAATATATATGATTATTATTATTATTATTATTATTAAATATATATAGTAGTATTATATGACAAAATTATTCTATATAATAATATATATGGCTACTATTATTATTAAATCTATAATCTAGTAACATATATGATTATTATTGTTATATAATCTAATAATAATATATTATTATATTAAAATATACAATATAATATAATTATTAAATATAATATTGTCCCTTCAACCCATATGAAGGATTCTAATATGTCCCTAGGGGTCTTAGGACCCCTACGGACATATGTCATTAGGTAATGGGTCGAAGGGGGTCATAGGTCACCCTATGACCCCCTTCGACCCATATGAAAGATTCTAATATGTCCCTAGCAGTCCTAGGACCCCTAGGGACATATGTCATCATGTAATGGGTCAAAGACCCATATGAAACATTTTAATATGTCCCTAGGGGACCTAGGACCCCTAGGGACATATGTCATCATGTAATGGGTCGAAGGACCTATGACCCCCTTCGACCCATATGAAGCATTCTAAAAGGACCCCTAAGGACATATGTCATCATGTAATGGGTCGAAGGGGGTCATAGGTCACCCTATAACCCCCTTCGGCCCATATGAAGCATTCTAAAATGTCCTTAGGGGTCCTAGGACCCCTAGGGACATATGTCATCATTTAATGGATCAAGGGACCTATGACCCTCTTTGACCCATATGAAGCATTCTAATATGTCCCTAGGGGTCCTAGGACCCCTAGGGACATATGTCCTCATGTAATGGGTCGAAGGGGGTCATAAGTCACCCTATGACCCCCTTCAACACATATGAAGCATTCTAATATGTCCTTAGGGGTCCTAGGACCCCTAAGGACATATGTCATCATGTAATGGGTCGAAGGGGATCATAAGTCATCCTATGACCCCTTCGACCCATTTGAAGCATTCTAATATGTCCCTAGGGGTCCTGGGACCCCTAAGGACAAATGTCGTCATGTAATGGGTCGAAAGAGGTCATAGGACACCCTATGACCCTCTTCGACCCATATGAACGATTCTTATATGTCTCTAGGGGTCCTGGGACCCCTCGGGACATATGTCATCATGTAATGGGTCGAAGGGGGTCATAGGGTGACCCATACGAAGGGTTCTAATATGTCTCTAGGGGTCCTAGGACCCTAGGGACATATGTCATCACGTAATGGGTCGAAGGAGGTCATAGGTCAACCTATGACCCCCTTCGACCCATATGTCCCTAGGGGTCCTAGGACCCCTAGGAACATATGTCATCATGTAATGGGTCGAAGGGGGTCATAGGTCACCCTATGATCCCCTTCGACCCATATGAAGCATTCTAATATGTCTCTAGGGGTCCTAGGACCCCTAGAGACATATGTCATCATGTAATGGGTTGAAGGGGATCATAGGTCACCCTATGACCCCCTTCGACCCATATGAAGGATTCTAATATGTCCCTAGGGGTCCTAGGACCCCTAGAGACATATGTTGTCATGTAATGGGTCCAAGGGGGTCATAGGTCACCCTATGACCCCCTTCGACCCATATAAGGATTCTAATATGTCCTTAGGGGTCTTAGGAACCCTAGGAAAATATGTTGTAGGTCACCCTATGAGCCCCTTCGACCCATATGAAGGATTCTAATATGCTAAGACCCCTAGGGAAATATGTCATCATGTAATGGGTCGAAGGGGGTCATAGGTCAACCTATGACCCCCTTCAACCCATATGAAAGATTCTAATATGTCCTTAGGGGTCTTGGGACCCCTAAGGACATATGTCATCATGTAATGGGTCGAAGGGGGTCATAGGTTGACCCATATGAAGGATTCTAATATGTCCCTAGGGGTCTTGGGACCCCTAGGGACATATGTCATTATGTAATGGGTTGAAGGGGGTCATAGGTCAACCTATGACCCCCTTCGACCCATATGAAGGATTCTAATATGTCCTTAGGCGTCCTGGGAAACCTTAGGGATATATGTCATTATGTAATGGGTCAAAGGGGGTCATAGGTCCTTCAATCCATATGAAGGATTCTAATATGTCCTTAGGGGTCCTGGGACCCCTAGGTACATATGACATCATGTAATGGGTTGAAGGGGGTCATAGGTCAACCTATGACCCCCTTCGACCCATATGAAGGATTCTAATATGTCCCTAGGGGTCTTGGGACCCCTAGGGACATATGTCGTCATGTAATGGGTCAAAGGGGGTCATAGGGTGACCTATGACCCCCTTGGACCCATATGAAGGATTCTAATATGTCCCTAAGTGTCTTGAGACCCCTAGGGACATATCTCGTCATGTAATGGGTCACCCTATGACCCCCTTTGACCCATATAAAAGATTCTCAGGACCCCTAGGGACATATGTCATCATGTAATGGGTCGAAGGGGGTCATAGGTCACCCTATGACCCCCTTCGACCCATATGAAGGATTTTAATATGTCCCTAGGGGTCTTGGGACCCCTAGGGACATATGTCATCATGTAATGGGTCGAAGGGGGTTATAGGTCACCCTATGACTCCCTTCGACCCATAAGAAGGATTCTAATATGTCCCTAGGGGTCCTAGGACCCCTAAAAACATATGTCGCCATGTAATGGGTCGAAAGGGGTCATAGGTCACCCTATGACCCCCTTCGACCCATAGGAAGGATTCTAATATGTCCCTAGGGGTCCTAAGACCCCTAGGGACATATGTCGTCATGCAATGGGTCAAAGGGGGTCATAAGACACCCTATGACCCCCTTCGACCCATAAGAAGGATTATAATATGTTCGTAGGGGTCTTGGGACCCCTAGGGATATATGTTGTCATGTAACGGGTTGAACGGGGTCATAGGACACCCTATGACCCCCTTCAACCCATAAGAAGGATTTTATTATGTCCTTAGGGGTCCTGGGACCCCTAGGGACATATGTCATCATGTAATGGGTCGAAGAGGGTCATAGGTCACCCTATGACCCCCTTCGACCCATAGGAAGGATTCTAATATGTCCCTAAGGGTCTTGGGACCCCTAGAGACATATGTTATCATGTAATGGGTCGAAGGACCCATAGGAAGGATTCTAATATGTCCCTAGGGGTCTTGGGACCCCTAGGGGCATATGTCATCATGTAATGGGTCGAAGGGAGTCATAGGTCACCCTGTGACCCCCTTCAACCCGTAGGAAGGATTCTAATATGTCCCTAGGGGTCCTAAGACCCCTAGGGACATATGTCATCATGTAATGGGTCAAAGGCGGTCATAGGTCAACCTATGACCCCCTTCAACCCATATGAAAGATTCTAATATGTCGCTAGTGATCTTAGGACCCCTAGGGACATATGTCATCATGTAATGGGTCGAAGGGGGTCATAGGTTAACCTATGACCCCCTTCGACCCATACAAAGGATTCTAATATGTCCCTAGGTGTCATAGGACTCCTAGGGACATATGTCATCATGTGATGGGTCGAAGGGGGTCATAGGTCAATCTATGACCCCCTTCGACCTGTATGAAGCATTCTAATATGTCCTTAGGGGTCTTAGGACCCCTAGGGACATATATATTAATATATATATTATTACAGATTATAATACTAATAACATAATATATTATTATATATTAATAACATAGGTCATAATAATAATATATTATAGATAATAATAATAATAATAAATATTAATAACATATATATATATAATATTACGTTATTATATTTAATAAAAATATTGTAAAAATAATAATAATATAATATAATAATATATATTATATTTATAGATTATAATAAGAATAACATAATATATTATTATATATTAATAGATTATATGTTATATCTTTACGTTATATTATTATATATATATATATATATATAATAATATATCTTTACATAGTAATATAACTCAAATAATTGATAACTCACAAACTATAACCCACATATTCGTTTTTCACTCCAAAATCTTTTTGGGAGCATATCGTATATTCGATTTTTTATCGAATATCCAATATAACTAGCATCATTTTCCAACATATTCCCTATCCCTCCAGACCCGACAACATCACTTTTTGAGATTTTTTTTCACAAGTTTTACAAAAGTCTTGTTTTGGGGCCCAACCAATCGAAAAAAGTTTGAAAATATAACCTTAGGTGTCCAATATTGTCATCTGAATGGGGAGCAACAGTCGTCGAAAGGTTAAATGCAAAAGGAAGGTATCTAATGAAGACATTGCAACATATAGGAAAAGGGATAAAATGGAACACCGAAGAAAAAGACAAGGTAGTTAAATATCAGTCAATTTGACAATGAATTAGTCGAAGGTGAAATCATAGAGTTAGATAATGAATATGTACAGTTGGGGAATGAAAATTTACTTATTGAAAATGATAATGCCATAATTGAAAATTTAGAGAATGAAAATTTTGAGGATGAAATGCTACTAGGTCATAATGCAAATTGCATAATTGACCATGTCGAACATGACAATGCACAGGAACCTAATGCACAAGAACGTTACATATCTCCTAATTATAATCGACATGAAGGTTCTAGAACACCAAAATGGATAATTGAAATTGATGAAATGATTATTAGCAGTTTGGAAGGGAAAAAATCAGAAAGAACCATTCAGTTATGGGCTTCAAGACTATATAAGATGTTTTTCAACAACAAGACAGTGGTAGAGCAATGTCATCTTTTCATGCACTTATTAAAGATGCAAAAGATGAGACCTATGCTTTCAAAATTGAAGATTCGTGTCAATAAAATGTTGGAAAGAAATGCCATTATTGTGAAGAATCTTTTCAGTGCTCTCAATAGCATTGGGAAAAATAGCAAGGAGAAGGATAACAGAGTTGCTTGAAGGGTTATTACAACCTCTTTGGTAAGTCATCATTTGAGAAAGGGTAGATATATGAGGAAAACTTGTATTGATTTGAATCTAAATTGTACTACTTTGAGAAGAGCACTTAGTCGACGAGAGAAAATTGATTATCCTCTTCAAAATGTAACATGGGCATTTGGTGGGAGACTTCCACATTTTGATAAGAAGCTATCTGATGATGTGAAGGAAGAAATTACACAATTTTGGCACTCTAGCTCACGAGTATCACCCAATGCTAAAGACATGTTAAAGTTGAGAATTGGCATCAGAGACCGCACGCCACATCCTAAACACTATTTGGAGGTTAGTCAAACTATGTTGTTCAAACAATTTAGAGAGAGTCATCCAAGTCTTCATATATCACAAAGGACTTTTGAATCTTTGAAGCCATTTTATTGTGTGCCACTCAAAATTCGAAATACATGTTGTTGCAATTATCATGTTGATTTTTCTATGCACCATGAACTATTATGATCCATCCATTCTACTTTGCATAGTAAAGAAATGTTGGAGGATTGTGGTGCTAGTGGGCTTCCAAAATCATCAAGAGACTTTCTAGATCAACTTTTATGTCGTAGAGTTTATGGTTGTTTCTTTTATAGAAATGCTTGCTTAAATGAGAAGTGTTCAAAATGTGGTAGCTTATCGAAGTTTGACACATGTTTCCATGAGGGGTGCGAACAAGATCTTGAAAAGACAATAGTGAAAAAAAAGGTATATGAAATGGTGAAATACACATTGAAGAGTGGGAGTGAGAGCTCTAGATGTGAATTGGTTGGAAAAGATATCAGTGTGGCTAGTTTTATTTCAGATTTCAAGAAAAATCTTTTCTACAAATATGCAAGACATAGTCACAAGTCTCAATGGTTGGATCAACAATTTAGAATGTGTAAGGAGACTTTTCCCATTGGCATTATTATATCAGTTGTTGATTTTGCTAAGAACTACACATTGCAACCTCAAAATGAGACACAATCTCAGTATTACAACTCCATTCATATTGCTATTTTCATTCACATAACATATAGACATGCCCCTAATAGTGCAGAAGATAATCGAAAGATTATTAGAGAGTATCATTTTTATACGAGTGATGATAGATCTCACTCTCACGAGTTTGTGCAAAATTGTTTTGAGAATTATTTTGATTTCTTACATGAGCATGCAATTGTTATGGATAGACATATCATTTGGCCAGATAGTTGTACAGGTCAATTCAAGAATGCTCACATGTTTTATTGGTTGTGTAAGATGCACATAGAGAGAGGGGTGCCTCATATTTGGTGTTTTTTTGAGTCTGGCCATGGAAAAGGGGAACATGATGGAGCAAGGGCATGTGTGAAGAGAGCTCTAGTTAAGGAGCAACTGAAGATTTCAACAGCAGAGCTTCTTGATGCTCGTAGCATTGTTGATTGGTGTAGTTTAGCATTATCACAGGGGGGGACTCTTGATTCAGTGGTACCCAAGTTCTTTTGGTTGGTTGAGGAAGGGTCCATAGCTGATAGATCAGATTGTGCCACAGTGAGAAACTCATCAAAAATGCATTCATTCTGGAGCTCTGATTCTAGTATATGGACCATTTGGACACGACAGCTAGCTTGCTTTTGTCCTAGTTGTTTTCAGTGTGATTGGGATCACTGTGAGTCAAGTGAGTGGGTGGACACATGGGCTCCACATTATCTTACTCCATTGTCTATCATACCCTCTATAAAAAATGATGACATAGAAGGTTCACTTGAGCATTACCATCTATCAGATCTACTTCAGCTAGGACATGTCTTTGCATTGGTTGCACCACAAAGGAATGATGAGAAATCTGATTATTGGTTAGCACGTTGTGTAAGAGGTAAACAAAAACTTGCACAACCAATCACAGATGATGATGGATTCACATATCCTATTGGTTTAGTGGTTGTCATTGGAACATGGCTGCAGACATACATGCTTAGAAGGAACAAAATTCCTACATTCGAAGACTATTAGAAGCATAAAATAATTCTCATATATTCACATCTTATTATAGCAACAAATGTAAAGTTGTTGAAGCATCAAGGAAGACCAAAAGTAAAAGAACTTTTTACTATTACTAATGTTGATCATGAAGCCCTATTGGAGACCCTAAAACAAAGAGAGAAGACCCTACTGGAACACTCAACTAGGTATATTTACTTCTTATGTTATTTTCTTCATAATGATTCAATGAATTGATGATTATCTTGTTTAATACAATAAGTTACTAATTTTTTTATGATATTGGAATGTAGGTACATCATGAAGAGTTAAGGGGCGGGGGGGGGTTTGGTGTTGGGGAGAATTCCTAAGATTAATGATGTATTATGATGTAAAATGTGAAATTTTTTCGTATATGGTTTTTATAATAATGAAAAAGACAGGTTAAATTAGTTGCACATTCTAAGTTGTATTTTGGTAGGTTCTTTGTAAGTAATTATAAGAGGAAGATATTGAACAAGTTCTTGCAAATCATATTTGCATGTGATACAAGACTATACGGACAATTTGAAGAGCATATCCATAAAAATGCACAAAAATGAAATTCTATAATATTAAAGGATGCTAGTCCCTTTTCATACAACCTTTAGCATCTCTAGAAGAGCAAGTGCTTTTCATGTGGATTCAATATCACCCAAACATGTTGAGCCCTTAGGCACACCCATTTGAATTAGTAGGAAAATGGATTGGTTATCCAACAATTCTCATGCTAAGAAAGCTTGTTAATCGATCACATACCAACCACATTTCATCAAAAAAAAAAATTCAAGTAACTCATACATGAGGTATGCACAATCACTAACCATTCTATGCACTTTTTTATCACATCAATACATGGAACACTAGTGCAAAGTACCTAATCATTTTTCTTTTCTTGATGTAATAAGGTCTAGGGATAGATCTAATGATCTCCCTATGACCATCCACATTTGTAATGGACACAAGACCCCATGGTGCAACTATAAGCCTTGGCCATCAATTGGTCCAATAAAGTGGATTTTTGGTAAATTCCATGTTTTTTAGGTAAGTATTGATGTTTAGAACATTATTAGGGTCCCTAGGAGTTTGTAGAGTCTAGCTGCAAACAAATTTGCAATAAAACTTGTCTTAGCGCAAAAATTGCATGCAATTTTCTAGACAACTTTTCAAAATCTAACTCCTAATGGCTAGAACTATTTGAATCATCAGTGCCATTAGCTCTGAGTGGGCAGGTGAACCCTAGTCACACCCTTGTTTCAACCACGGAGACCACCCATTGTCCGTAGCCACCCCATACTGAGGAGTCTCCAAGGTGCTCTAAGTGTATTTCAAGGTTGATCTTTCGAGGGTCATAACTCAGAGCTCGTGAGGGCTATCGATGAACTATTGAATGCTACAAGATGGTGATGCTGAGGCCTAAAATAACCTATCTCATTTTCAAGAGATCACATTCTGTTTGAATTTGACACAATGATCTCACTCGATGCCAAAACTCGTAGTGTGCCTCAGTTCATAGGTGCACCATAGCATAACTTTGAAATCACTGATCTAGGGATTGAATCATCAGTACCATTAGCTCTAGGTGGGTGGGTAAACCCTAGTCACAACCTTGTTCCAACCACGGAGACCATCCATTGTCTGCAACCACCCCATACCGAGGAGTCTCCAAGGTGCTCTAAGTGTGTTTCGAGGTCAATCTTCTGAGGGTCATAACTCAGAACTCATGAGGGCTATCAATGAACTGTTGAATGCTACAAGACAATGATGCTAAGGCCTAAAATAACCTATCTCATTTTTGAGAGATCACATTCCATTTGGATTTGGCACAACGATCTCACTCGATGCCAAAACTCACAGTGTGCCTCAGTTCATAGGTGCACCACAGCGTAACTTTGAAACTACTAATATTGGCATTGAATCATCAGTGCCATTAGCTCAAGGTGGGTGGGTGAACCCTAGTCACACCCTTTTTCTGACCATGGAGACCATCCATCATCTATGGCCACCCCGTATCAAGGAGTCTCCAAGGTGGTCTAAGTGCATTTCAAGGTCGATCTTCTAAGGGTCATAACTCAAAGCTCGTGAGGGCTATCGATGAACTGTCAAATGCTACAAGATGGTGATGTTGAGGCCTAAAATAAACTATCTCATTTTTTAGAGATCACATTCTTTTTGGATTTGGCACAATGATCTCGCTCAATGCCAAAACTCGTAGTGTTCCTCAGTTCATAGGTGCACCACAATGTAACTTTGAAACCGTTGATCTTGGCATTGAATCGTCAGCGCCATTAGCTTTGGGTGGATGGGTGAACCCTAGTTACACCCTTGTTCCAACCACGAAGACCATCCATCGTCCGCGACCACCCTATACCGAGGAGTCTCCAAGGTGCTCTAAGTGCATTTTGAGGTTGATTTTCTAAGGGTCATAACTCAAAGCTCGTGAGGGCTATCAATGAACTATCAAATGCTACAAGATGATGATGTTGAGGCCTAAAATAACCTATCTCATTTTTGAGAGATCACATTTCGTTTGGATTTGGCACAGTGATCTCGCTCGATGCCAAAACTGGTAGTGTGCCTTAGTTCATAGGTGCACCACAACATAACTTTGAAACCGTTGATCTTGGCATCGAATCGTCAGCACCATTAGCTCTGGGTGGGTGGGTGAACCCTAGTCACACCCTTTTTCCAGCCACGGAGACCATCCATCATCCACGACCACCCCGTACCGAGGAGTCTCCAAGGTGCTCTAAGTGCATTTTGAGGTCGATCTTTCGAGGGTCATAACTCGAATCTCGTGAGGGCTATCAATGAACTATCAAATGCTACAAGACGGTGATGCTAAGGCCTAAAATAACCTATCTCATTTTTGAGAGATCACATTATGTTTGGATTTGGCACAGTGATCTCACTCGATGACAAAAATCGCAGTGTGCCTCAATTCATAGGTGTGCCACAACATAACTTTGAAACCACTGATCTTGGCATTGAATCGTCAGTGCCATTAGCTCTAGGTGGGTAGGTGAACCCTATTCACACCCTTGTTACAACCATGGAGACCATCCATTATCTACGGCCACCTCGTACCGAGGAGTCTCCAAGGTGCTCTAAGTGCATTTTGAGGTCGATCTTCCGAGGGTCATAACTCGGAGCTCATGAGGGCTATCGATGAACTATCAAATGCTACAGGACAATGATGCTGAGGCCTAAATAACCTATCTCATTTTTGAGAGATCACATTCGGTTTGGATTTGGCACAAAAATCTTGCTCGATGCCAATACTCGTAGTGTGCCTCAGTTCATAGGTGCACCACAATGTAACTTTGAAACTGTTGATCTTGGCATCAAATCATCAGCGCCATTAGCTCTAGGTGGGCGGGTGAACCCTAGTCACACCCTTGTTTTGGCCATGGAGACCATCCATCATCTATGGCCACCCCATACCGAGGGGTCTCCAAGGTGCTCTAAGTGTGTTTCGAGGTCAATCTCCAAGGTCCTCAACATCATATTTTTTGTATCAAATATTGGTACTACACTCCCAACTTGTGTGGAACTACTATTATAGAAAGACTCATCAATCCTTACTAATTGATTTCTCTTATCTTTGTTTTGATTAGAGGAATTTGTGTGCTTGAGTTGACATTGAGCCATTGTGTGCATTGTCTGCCCACATGAGTAACACTTGATGGTTCCATGACCCCTACCTTGTCCACCTTCAATACCTCTGCCTCTATTAAATGGCCTCCTCTACCCTCTAAATCCTTGGTTTTCTCTTTGTGAACTTTCACCTTTGATAATAAAGGTTGTTAAAATGTTATTAAAAAATTATTACATTTGAATTGAATATAACAAACATAATCAAAATTAATGATATTCCATAAACATGAACAATACACATGATCCATGATAACTTGAACAATACTAGATACTAAATTAATATGTATATCATTGTGCACATAAATGACAAAAATATATATCAAAATACATGTATCCATAGACAAAATCTTACACAAATATATATCAAAGATCATATATCCATAGACAAAGTAGTCAAATATATATCAAAATACATAGATCCATATACAAAATGTGGTTGATCATGCCATTAGAATGTGTATAATATCAATGTTTTTGTATACAATGTGGCATATGCCATCTCAAAATGTCTCATGATGCATCCTACGACAACTATACTATCCTAGGGTGCTGGTGGTGATCAAAATGTAGCCTCTTCACTACACTAGGTGGATCAAATGCCTCCTACATAAACAAAAAAGGAAAACCCAAAGTTAGACTACTAAATTTATATGATTCTTTATATCTAACATTGAATTACTCAAATGCATAATGATATTTTTTTAAATGAAGATTTATACTATCAAAATTTCATAATAAATACCTCTCTCATTGACCTCCTGCACCGGTCAGGAGTCCTCTCATATGCCCTTGGCAATGCTTGTCCCTTGCTGATTGTGGGTTGTAAATGTTCAAATACATTTGTCAGATGAATCTAAAATTTAAACTATAACATTATAATTCATAGCATGCTAAATTTATAATTTATTTAATCATGAATTCAAATTACAACTTACTATTGTAGGCTCCTCCTCAGGATAGAGTGGCTGCATCATCTAATCTACATAACTCTCCCGTTGGACCTCATGTGCACTAGGAGTCTCCTATGAGATACAAAATAGTAGTTGTTAATATCATAGAAATAAATTTTGAATTTATTTATGAAGATAAAGAAAATAAAAAAATAAATGATACTTATACATACAATGGGTCTTTCAGTGCGAATGGAAATCCTTGTTCGTCTGTAATGTAGAATCTGTACAGGCTCATCGCCAGTAGCCATGCCCTATATACAATAAAGAATGTAATTAAATGGGATTACCACAAACATTTTACAAGAATGTATTGATATTTAATCAAATAAAAATCACCTAATTACCTTTCCTTTGTCAATGTGTGTTGGCTCATCCCCGCACTTTGTCCCCCCGGGATAGGTGGTACCTGCAAGATAAAAGAAAGATTAGCAACCATATATGCTACAATATCAAATAGAAAAATAAAATGCAAACACAACATAATGTACTGTAGATGTATCAAGGCCAAATGAAATGGTTGAGAGCATGGAATCATCAATCTGTCTGAGCTCCTCCTCGGTCATCAACTAAACATGAATGAAGATCACATACATGTAAAAGTCAATACGGCTTAAAAATTAAAATTAATCTATTATAAAAATTAACTTTAAATCGCATATGTCATAACAAAAAAATGTATACACGTACTGACACCGAAGGAGTCCATGCCTCTGCATTCCCCTCCTATCTCGCATCAGGGTCTTTAGCCTCTGCGTGTGTGTCTAGTGTATCCTCATCTAATACAAAATGATACTCAAGAAGATCACCTTTGGGACCGAGGCAAATATTCTTGCATGTAATGCAAGTGTGAAGCACACAAACATGTGATGAGCTAGCCGATGATGAACTGGCACCAACATCATCAACACGAGGAGGCAGGACTGACCTAGCCTGAGATATCATTAGGCTACTCAACCTATGAATGGCTCTAATGGTCTGAGAGATAGCCTCTGCCATAAAATTTGGATGTTGCACTCGAGGAGGGGGGGGAGATATTAGTGGGGGGGACAAAAGTGCCAACTTTCTTCTGCTAGGAAGAGGGTCTATCTTGAGGAACTCCTAGTCCTATGCCCATGTTGGGCTTCATGCTCCAATAGTTCACTTTAAGTTTCAACACAAATTCCACATATAATTTTCTAAGGAAGTAAACTAGTATATCTAAATTTCCCTGTGGAGAGATATCAAATACCATCCACCAACGATCCCAAAATTTTGTATGTATGGCATCATTTGTGCACCATTTAATCGATAGTTTGGATTTTTTTGGGTCAACTGATAAACTCATTTTCAGGTTTGCAAAAAGGCTAGCCAAATCCTCTTTGGTTATATTGAGAGCTACAACCTCATCATAGTCCAAACCACCATCAAACATCTCGTGCATTTCATCACGCCAACGAAGAGCAACATTTTGTTGGTTCGTAAGGGTTTCAATGTTATCCACTATGGTGTTTAACATGGATAACATAGGAGCCAATGCGGGTACATTGTTATATGTTCTATGCAAACCTCTCAATTCGATGAGATTTTCATTTATCAAATCCTCGATTCAAGGAGGGTTTTGAGGGGGTAGAGGATCATTTGGTAGATAGTTTTGTGGGGGTACTGGATCATTTGGTGGGGGGTTACGAGGAATATTATTTCCTGCCTTAGTCTCATCATTTTGATCAGCCATTCCTACTGAATTGCAAAACGTGATATATATTAAAAAAAAATCTTAATTTAAACCATTTTTTTCAATAAAACCCTAGGTTCAACTAAAACAAACAAAATCATGCTAAAATCTATTGAATTTAGGTTTAAAATGAGTTTTAAAAAAAAAGAAACCTTAAAATCTGATATTCGATTCTATATCATATATCCGATTACTTGGAAATACTGGCCCCCAAATATGCGAAATAAAGGCCTGCAGGTCTGTGATTTTTTTTTAATGTAATAGCACACGTATTGGATATTTGATATTTGTTGCATATATTATATATTAATTATAATATACTACTTTTTTATTATATATTATATTATAATATATTACATTTTTATTATTATATTATATTATATATATATAATATTACATTATATTATATTTGTTATTTTTTATTATTATATTATATTATTATAATTTATAATATATTATACTTTTTTATTATATATTATATTATAATATATTACTTTATTATTATAATATTATATTACATTATATTATATTTTATATTATATTATATAATATATATATATATTATATTACATTACTATATATTATAATATAAAATATTATATTATATTATTATAATATAATAAATTATTATATTATTATTATATAATAATATTATTATATTATAGTATAATAATTATTATTATTATATTATTATTATATAATAATATTATTATATTATAGTATAATTATTATTATTATTATATTATATTATATTAAATAATATATTATACTATTATAATATAATTTTTTATATTATTATAATATAATAATATTATTATTATATTACAATATAATAATTATAATAATTATATTATAATATTATTATTATGTTAGTTATCAGATATCCGATAAGGCTCGGCCTTATTTTCCAGGTTTGGTACCTAGATAGGTGAAAAAAAGTCAAAGCAAATTTTGAAGCGCTTTTAGACGTTTTCAAACTCCATTTTTTTTACGTCACCACTTTTTGGCATACCATGATCCTACACATACCCTTGATGCCTATTAAAGATTTAAATCCATATCAAACAAGGTGGCATATAAAGGCTCGTGTAACTGCAAAGAAATATATGCACCATTATGTCAAGGATAATAAACCTGGCCAAGTGTTCAGTTTTGATGTAGTAGATAATGGAGGCACCAAAACTCGAATCACCTGCTTCAATGACATAGCAAGCATCCATTATGATAATATACAAGTTGGAGCTATCTACACAATAGCTCGTGGTACCGTGAAAAGTGTTAATAGAATATGATAGTGTTGAATTGGTGCTCATAAAATGTGTATTTGCAACCCCATATGCAATTTGATGATTATGAAATTAGAGCCATGCTGTTGTTCTATGTTCTACACTACACTATCTATAATTTAGACTTGGAATACCTCGTAATTTCTACTTGGGCCATCTTCCCTCACATACTTTTCTCGCTTTCCTTTTAAGGTTTGAGTGCATTCCGATGTTGGTTAGCATCTTTTTTCATTGTTCCCCATGAACTATAACTAGAATTCTCCCTATGCATGCATCAGTTGGTCCTTGCCCCGTGGTTCAAACTATTCTTTATTGATTCAAGCCTCTCGCCCTTGCTTCAATTTCCTTTGGAGATATTTTACTTTGATTCACCTCCTATATTGACATAATCTTCATTCGATGTATGTCGTAGAAGTAATGTGCTTTCCCTTTATCTCAACTAATATCTTAGTCTATAGAATGTGGCGAGGAATCTTACAATTCATTGGTATGGATATGTCATGCCCATCAACCTCATTTTCTATTTGAGATAAAGGGAAAGCACAATACTTCTACGACACACATCAAATGAAGATTATGGCAATGGGAAATTCATTCCCTTTGTAGCAATACATGACCAAAGAAGAAGAGATGAATTCTTCCACTTCTAAACATGGAGTGACAAAGACAAGAATCACAACAATAATCCTTATAGTTTAAGAAGATTCTTGACCAATATCACAGAGGAAACAAAATGATAAAATATTATTGACTTGAATGTAAACATTTGCATGAAACTTTAAAATGCCATTCGATAATTGATCCTTGCTTTCCTTAACTAAATATTTATTCATATATTATATGTGCACTCACATTTAAATGATAAAAGCTAGACAATATACTTCATGTCTCATGGATAAATTCTTAAGATTTAATTAAAGTAAGACTTATATACAAAATTATTACCAAAGTCATTAATACTCAATTACACTTATTTAGGTGTTGGCCAACTTATTGTATAATATATTGTGTAATCGCTTCTACTTAATTATCTATGAATTTTTTTATTTCATCCAATTAGATTTGAATATTTCTATTTTTAGTTTTTTAGTTTTGATTTTTTATAGATGCAAGATTTTTAATTCTTAAATTGGATAAAATTATTAAACTTCCAATCAAATTTAAAAATAAGTTAATAAATGAGGATATTTTAATGATTTCATTTATATTATAAAATTTATTACATAATAAAATTATTATTTTTAATTATTACTATTTTTTATATCATTTATTATTACACAAATTAGTTATGTATTGTCATTATTATTTTTTGTCGAATTGAAATTCTAGTAAGTTATTAATGAGAATTTTTTTATCATTTTATTTATATATATATATATATATATATACACACACACACATATATGTATATATATGTATGTATGTATATATATATATATACACACACATATATGTATATATGTAAGTATATATATATATATATATATATATATACATATATATATATATACATATATATACATATATGTATATATATGTATATATATATATATATATATATACACATATATGTATATATATGTATACATACATATATATACATATATGTGTGTATATGTATATGTATATGTATATATATATATATATATATACAGATATATATATATATATAACATATATGTATATATATGTATACATACATATATATACATATATGTGTGTATATATATATATATGTATATATATACAGATATATATATACATATATATATATACATATACACATATATATACACACACACATATATATATACATATATATATATATATATGTATATATATGTGTGTGTGTATATATATATACATAATTATTATTATTATTATTAACTTACTTTTATATTGATATCGTCATTCTCACCCAGATTAGTTATCTATTGTCACTTTAGTTCATATTAAAATTTTGTAGTATCTAAATTCGTATTTATAGAAATATGTTTTTTTCAGTAATTGAGATGCAATGATTTGAAGAATTAATTTTTACATAAATTTAATTTAATAAAAAAATAAAACTTTAAAATTTAAAATTTAACTAGAATTAATTTTCTAATATGCTGAATAATTGTAAAAATATATAATTCTCAACTATCTAATTCATATCAAGTTAATTAGATGAAAAAAAAATTATATTATCATAAATTGGTGATCATTATTAATAATATTTTTATTACATAAAATTGTTAAAACTTGTCATGATTTATCATAATTTGAAAATACATCTTTTAAAATAAATTATTTTATACATTATTATGACATTTTGCATATGAAATATCACTCAATTGTTTACATTGTTGAAGAAACCATAACTCTTGATGTGACTCATAACTTCAAATATGGTGTATTTGTTGTTTTGTAGCTCTAATATTGACACTAAAATAGACTAGACTTAAAATTGATAGTCGATTACGATAGGTCTTTCCTCATTGACAATATGTCTAGTTTGGTGGAGTATCAGTTATTTTGTTTGGCTATCTTGCACAACTACCCCTTGTTATGGACAAACCAACCTATACATCACATTTGAGTGCTTAGTTGATATGAGAGCAGTTCACAAGGTGAAACTACCAAACAAATAGAATTCCATCAGCTTTAACATAATATACGAGAAGCAAACCCTACACAACATAATTGGGAGGTCCTAATGAGTCATACAAACATCCACTTATGCACATATGAAAATGAACGATTTAATAGGTCTATAAATCTACACACTACAAATGATGTATTAAAACTACATAATAAGAAAATAGTAAAATCATTAAATCACCCAATCACAACAAGCACATCAATAAATTTTGGATGCAAAGATAAGAGTGAGATGTATGAAAAATAATTGGAAAAAAATGTACTCCTATGTACAAGACAACACATAATTCTTACAACAAACATTTGGATAGAAGCAGGACTTTTCAATGGAGTGATTGGTGAAATCACATATATTATATAGAGAATAAGTACCAAGCTACCAGACAATTCCATGTATGTTGTTATACATGTTGAAAACTACAATGGAACACCATGGAATCACAATGAGGCAAAATATGTTCCAATAGTGCCGATCACATTAGGTAGCCGAAGACAACTACCACTCACCATGTTATGGGCTATCAAAATACATAAATCCCATGGACGAACACTATAGAAAGAAGCAGATGATATCGGTGGAGTTTAAAGACAAGGACTCACTTTTATAGCTTAAAACAATAGACGGTCTCTGTATCCAACATGCCTTCACTTTTGAAAGATACTAAAAAATGAAAAGCAATCCATATAAAATTATACACGAAAAAGAGGAGGACCATCTATAGCAGATGACTCTTCAGACAAAGCATTTGTATTGTGAGTGTAATAGGAAATCAAAATGACACAACTGAATCAAACATATTACATAGAAAAAATACTCAAGAAAATACTCAAAAGTACATAAGACTATCGGCATAACCCCTTCCACCATCAAAGGTGCAAGTGCTAATTTATATACTACCCCTTGCATACGATGCAATGTTTATGTTGATAGTAGCTGCACACTATTGTCTAAAATGATTTTTGCTTGAAATTGTTAGTAAAGGTATTTAACAAACTAATTATAAACAATAACCCAATGTGTTGTACCTTGTAGTGTGAAAAAAAAGAAAATAAAAGAGGTAAAAGTGAAATTTATAGTAATAAAAATAGGATGAAAATAATTTCTAGAAATTTGATTTAAATAATATATATTGATTTAAAAATTTTGATTTGTTTTTGTAGTTTATGCAACTATATAAGTGAAATTAAGATTAAAATTATTTCAATAATTTTTATTAGTCAAAATTGTAAGACTATTTCATTTTATTTTATTTTATCTTCTATTTTTTTTAAAAATTAATTAAAATCTTATTTTTAAACTTAAAATAAGTGTGAACACTAAAGTACATACAGAATAAAGAAAAGTGGATTACAAAATGATTAGATATTTAAACTAAAAGAATTACTATTTCTTAATAGTATTTTTTAAATTTTCTTTGAAAAGATAATATAATTGAAAATTGGTAAAATAAAACATAAAGAAAAAGTCAATTCATTCAAATAGAAGATTAAATCAATAGATATTACTCAATCAATTTAATTAATTAAAGAAAGTTATTAATTTTTTTAATATTTATTATCAATTTTAAATTAAATAAATAAATATAAGAAAAAATACCTAGTAGCTATACTCACTATTTTGAAGAAGTATAACTTTTAAGCTTTTATGCTTGTTAAACTGATTTTCCTAAAAGATAACTATCTAAATATTCAACATCCTTATCATATTGTGATTCACTTGAGAGAAATACTAATAACCGTGCAAGACAGTTGTTTGCGAAACAAATTGAGTGTTATTTTTAATAGCCATAAATTTTATTTTTTCTACTTCATATTCATATATGATAGCAAAATATCTTAACGGGCTATTCTACAACTAAATAGGCCAAATACATCTAAGCAACCACAACTTTGTAAGTAGAAGCTCATATCATAGTTAATTCAAGGACAAAAACTTATACCATCCTTGAGATTGAAAGAAAGTTTTTATCAATGCCAAAAATGGATAACTTGTTATTTAACCCATAAGTCAAAAGTCAATTATTTAGGCTCTATAACATGTGTACAACCACCATAGACAATTAGAAAGTGAGATGATATCCAAAAGTAATTGTCCACACTGCTATGAATTTACCTTTTTTTGAGTCAGTGGTGGTATTAGCTGATTAGTTTCATCAAATATAATATGATCCTTCCTTATCATTTTTGGACTAACGTAGCTTCCAGATCATTTGCCTATTTTAAATCCTTCTATTTCACAGACTTGGCTAGGTGTTTTATAGCTGAGGATAGTATGAGGGGCAATATTGTGCACCATTTAGTGATTATGGCCTCCAAGGCATCTGTTTCAGCCATGAAAAGCAACACATGCCCATGTAGTATTTGAGTATTTGATCTGGAAGTTTCTAACCTATTGCTAATTTGGAGAGCAATTGAAATGACTTCAAAATGTTATCTTATCCTGCACAAAAGTTCAAATAGAATAAAAGATTACTTGTATAGAAAAATATTTAAATGATCTAAATTATCTTTTGAAAACAAGGTGAACAAAACCCTAATGTAATGATTATACAAGAAAATTCATAACCTTTTAGATTTATGAATTTATTTTTCAAACATCTTTACACTGTATAGATCTAAAAGAGACAACAACATGAAAGTGTCATAAGCGTCAAGTTTATACTCAAAAATGTATATTATGTTTTTGTTTACTAACCTGCTTTATCAATCTCATAGATTCATATAACAACATGTATGTTTTTCTTTTCTTAATGTGAAAATCATGAAAAAATCCATTACATGGTACTTTTCCATCATCATACCTTATAATAAAATTCAACTACAACCAATCCAAAAAAATTTGAGAAACCCCAATTCAACTCATTGTATTGCCTCTAAATTTTTAGAGTTGATAAACTTATTGGCATATGTCACAGATGCACAACTTTATATTTCTACTAATCTTCCAGACTCCACTCTATCTATGTTACATTCTTCTATAGATGCCAACGTCCAAGCCCTTCGCAAGCGACTCCAGAATCAAAATCAAAATCTATCATACTCTAGCCTAAAACAAAGGGAGCATTAATACACTCATATGCCGGACAAAAAAATCAAATAGCAAATCTAAACTTCACTATAGAAAATAAAGCTAATAAAGAAACCCTTGTAAAATGAATTGATACATTTGCTAGAGAATGCCTAGTTTAAGCCCTCCATTCAGTTCAACTCTTAAAGAAAAATTCAACATGCATATTTTAAACCCGTACATTTAAATAGCTCAAGTATGAAAACTATAAGTCTTGGATTACCAGACATTAAAAAGACGAAGAATCCACAAGTGAATAATAACAAACCTTGTTGGAGTACACTTAAGACGAGTCCTTTAAACTCTGTATTCATCATAATTCAAAACCGGTATAGATTCTTAGTCCACAAGGACACAATCATAGAAAGAGATAACATTGATTTCAATAAGCATAGTCATCCTATAAACCAAGTAAAGGTCAAACCTTGACTAACGTCTCTAGCCACCATCTTCAGACACACCACCTTTGCGATAGCCACCCCCTCCTCAACAACCATCGCCGCCTCTGGCTTGGGCACAATTTAACGTAATATTTATTCCATCTAAGTCTTATCCATTCACCCCTTCAATGACATCCTCATAGACTATTCATTTGTAAAGGTTACAAATCCAATCGCTCAACATCTTCTAGTCTTGCAGTTGCTTACAACCTAATACAAATACACAAACACAAACAATTAACTAATAGACAATATAGATCTATGCCAATATTTGAAGCACCAAAACCACAAACAAAAAGAAAGAACAAGAATGAATTTAAATGGCTTTTGAATCCATGACTTTGCCAAAATCTTGAAGGTGTCTTTCAAGCTCATGTAATCGATGGACAAGGAAAGGCCACCAACAAAGTAGCAAAATTCAACATCAACCACAACCATTTTGGATCTAAAAACAATCATACTATCCTAAACTACAGAACTTTCAAATATCCAATAACCATCACCTTCCCTAATTTAACAAAGTGACTCCTCATTTAATGGTTGTATTTTTTTGTGTTTAACCATTTCTCTAGGGGAAAATTGTACAATTCACATTTTTTCTTCATGTAGTCCAAAATACAAAAACTACTTATATTTATACAACTAAAATTTTCTGGTCATCTAAAATCTGACAATTTTCAGATATATGACAAATTTCAAACCATTGTGTGCTACAATAAAAAAAGCCTATTGGCTTCATTAATAAGATAATTGTAGTGAATTAATATTGTTAGTATCATAATTATAATGAATTAACATTGGATTAAGTAGATCAAAAGAATAGATACATGAATTTTTTTTATCAATCATCCTTCTTCGTATTGTTTTAACATGTGACCAAATATGTTAGAAATGATAGTGAAATAAAATGTTGTATATTTTTATTTACTTAAGTCTATTTTAATAAGATAAGTTTAAGTAAAATTATAGTATATAAATTTAACGAAATAATTTGAGTTAAAATTATCATACAATGAAAATTAAATTTAAAAAATTACGATTGCATTTGTAACAAATAAATGAATATTTTTTCGTATTTTGGTTTTTTTAAATTAAATATTTAATATCTTTAATTATTGTTATCAACATAATATATTTTATTAATTCATTTCCTAAAATACGACCGAACAAAACGAGTTATGGAACTATCGCCCGAAAAAGGGGTCCTATAAGACAATCAAAAACATGTCAATTACATAAAAATTGTCATTGGTGATTGTTGCAAATTAATTGAATAATCGGAGCACATATGTGCAATATTATATTGTCTACCGCAAGTAGACAAGTGCCACATAGTGGCTTGTATTTTTTGAAAGTTATAATAGTTGAAGATTTAAAAAAATATAGTTAGAAAGCAATGATTTGTGATGATATTATTTAATTAATATTTAATTCAGATTTCATATGAATGTAATGTTATTATTATAATGATAAATTATTAATATGTTTTATTGTTAGTTCATTCTCAAATATTGGTAGAGTACTAAGATTCAAAATATATGAACTAATCAAATTCAAGTAAAATAAATTGTTGATTTTAGAAATTAAAAGTGAGATATATAAACATTCAAATAAAATAACAAGAATTTTAATTATTAATAATTTAAACCCTTCCATATAAAATGGGAAATACTATAAAAGAATCGCTAGCTGTAGTGCCTCTCCCATTTGATTTCTATAAGTCATCCTAATGGATACAACCTTCTTGATCTTTCTTTGTGAAGTGATCATGATTGGGACTAGGAGTGGTTTACACCCTTGAGGTGATTAGATTTATGTTACTATATTAGTTTCTTTGATTATTCTTATGGATGATTTATGAGATTATGATGTGTTAGATGGTTACATTGAGGTTTGTGCCAATGGTTACCAAGATTGATGTGGTATCATGATGTTGTTACGTGATTACCCTGAGATGTGTGTAAAGATTGCACTATGTATTATTGTCTTACTACATTGGACTAGGTTCCTGTAGCAGTGGTTTTTCATGTATTTGACCATGTTCACTTATGTGTTTTAAGTGAATTCTTATGTTGTTTAAACAACCATGTTATAATATATAGTCCATAGATATAATTGAGAGGGGGGGAAGGGGTGAATCAATTATATAACTACTATCATTTACTTTAAACAATCTTAACCATATGAGTAATGTTAACTAAAACCATAACAAGATACTCATACATAATTAACACCAAATATGTTAACTAGAGAAACCCTTGATTGGAGGGAAAACCCCGGTGGGGATGGCACCCACAAGATGATGTACTAATATAAATATTCCTTGTTAGAGGATAGACCCTGTTAGGTGTCTGTTACAACATTCAGTACATATGAGTCCATGTTAGGAGATTCCAACCCTGGTAGGAGTTATGCCAACCCTATTAGGAGTTGTGGAAGATAGCTGGACCCACTTCCCAAACAGCTTAAAGGTTAAGATCAAAGAACCCACTGTGCAAATGATCTCTATATTATTCCTTGCAAAATAATGTAACTAAAAAGTAATTCTCCCTTTGTCTCTGTCTTGTCAACTAGACTATTTCTCCTTTAGATCTTGTAACCAGATCTTCATACTACGCATCCAATGATCCCTCAGATCGCTTACACAAATTCAGTAAGCATTCTTCTCCTTCTCGCATTGCGCACTAATACTTCGCTCTTCACTTGATCCTCTAAAATTGAGACTACTTATAAACAAGGAAAAAAACTTTCCTTTATACCATATTTTCATTATAATTCCTTGATTTGGCCTTGAGGCTTTCTCAATTAATTAAAATAAGTTAATTAATTAATTCACAATTACAATAGCATTGTCGGCTTATAGTCTATACAAAACTTTACACATATGAAACCATGTCTTGCTCACACATTGATGTCATCACCTGACTGTCTTCGATCTCTAGCTGATTATGCATCTCCTCATTATATATTGGCTAAAAGATATAATACAAACATCAGAAACTACCAAACAGATGCTTTGTTTCTACACTGCTTCTAGTAAATCAAGTGTAACTTCCATACATCATCGAATCAAACTTAGTCCTTTTAACCATGTCATCAGGACAACCTTGGGAACATATCCTCCACTATGCATCATGTAAAACTTCCTCATCTTCTATGCATACTAAGATTACTGACTGTTATTATTCTAGTCTTAACATAATTACTGCTATGTTGACATCAATGAAAAATACAATCATGAAGCCAACATATCAATACTCTACAATGCTTTAGGATACTCCCCCAATGTAGTATCATTAGCATTCGTGCTAACAATCTCCCTCTTTAGCATTGATGGCAGCATAGATGAAAAATATCTAAGTTCCAAGAATACCAAATTGTACTCTGTTGCTATCATCTTCACAAATCCTCTTCATCAATATGAAATCTAAAATCCTATGGAACACTGTACTATTCTTCTTCTTCTTCTTTTAGGATCAACAACAATTTTTCACAGTAAACAACTTACAATACTTTCTGGCTACATCTATGCACTTACACATCTGATTGCACACTTACATTTCCTTTTGTGCACTTACATGAATCTTTCTAAATCTCCCTAAAGAGATAACTCTCCCCCATTGCCATCTCAATAGGTGCTTCTCTTCTCATTTCTTATGTAAATTATCTCCCCCATTGACATCAATGTCAAAGGTGTCAATCATAATACCAATTGCTAATCAATTGCTCAAATCATCAACTAGCTCAAGTGTCTAAAGACACTATTCAATACCAATTACCAAGATTCCTTTATAACTCATAACATACCAGATAATCCCCCATTCAAGAAGCATCAACACTTAGTCTAGCCTAACCATAGTGTTATGTACCACTGGACCAATGCACTCCTTACATCATCTACTCTAGAGTAGGTAGGGGCATAGCTCCTAGCATACCTCTTAGGTACTCAAAAGTATTTTTAGGCAAAGGCTTCGTAAAGATATCGGCAATCTAATCTTTAGTGCTTCCATACTCCAACCTTATCTCTTCCTCTACTACCTTCTCTTTCAAAACATGATACTTAATGGATATGTTCTTTGCTTTAGAATGAAATATTCGATTCTTAGACATACTTACTATACTTTTGTTATCATAGTAAATGATAATAGATTCTATAAACTCAATTCCAATATCCTTTAGTATTTTTTTCATCCACATAACATGATTACAGTTATTTGCTACTGCAACATATTCTACCTTAGTTGTACTCTAAGATATACAGTCATGTTTCTTTCTCAACCAAGAAACCAATCTTCCTCCAAGAAAGAATACTCCACCACTAGTGCTCTTTTTGTCTTCCATACTACCTGCCCCATTAGTATATGCATTTAACGTGAAATCACTTGATCTTTCATACCAAATTCCATAGTTAGATGTACCCTTCATTGTTACATAATGATACTCTTTTGGATCAGCTTGGAATCTTTCTACAATCCCAACTATATTTTCTATATCTGGTACAATGTGAGTTAGATATTGCAATCCTCCAATCATAGATCTATACTTCTTCTGCTCAACTGTAGGTGTTTCATCTTTACTAGATAACGTGTGACCAATTATCATGGGTGTACCAATAGGTTTGCAACTTTCTAAACTAAATCTTTTCAACAAATCTACACTTAGTTTGTGAAATAAATATCCCATCTTTGTTCTGTGCAATCTGCAATCCTAGGAAAATCTTCATTTCTCCTATCATGCTCATTTCAAATTCTTTTTTCATTTCTTTAGAAAACTTATCACTTTCTTCATCATTTCCTCCAAATATTATGTCATCCACAAATATTACAATGATAAATAAACCATCATCAATTTTTCTCAAATACAAATTACCATCTTTTGTACCTTTAATAAATCCAAGCTTAGAGAAATACTTGTCCAACCTTGCATACTAGGTTTTAGGTGCTTTCTTTGGACCATAAAATGTTTTCTTTAATATGGATACAAAATCTTTATCCTTTTTCAGAGGGAATCCACCAGGTTGCTCAATGTAGACTTCTTCTTCAAGTTCTCCATTCAAAAAAGTTGACTTGACATCCATCTGATAAACCTTGAATTTTTTTTTACTGCATAAGCCAAGAATATCCTTACTGCTTCCATTATTTCCATAGGTGCATATGTCTCTTCATAATCGATGCCTTCTTGTTGTGAGTAACCTTTACAAACAAGTCTGGCCTTGTTTCTCACAACCTCTCCTACTCATTCATCTTATTTTTTAATACACACTTGGTTCTTATAACATTTTTGTCTTTAGGTCTAGGAACTAATTCCCATGTCTCATTCTTCACAATTTGATCTAGTTCTTCTTTCATTGCTTGTATCTAGTGATCATCCTTACATGCCTCATTTGTGCTCTTAGATTTCACTTGAGAAATTAGACATAATTCCTCATTCACTGTGTTCCTTATCATCACACCTTTATCCCTGCTCCCAATTATCTATTGTAGAAGGTAATTCTTTGTCATGTTTCTATTGGAAGTAGGAGTTGACATCTTAACTCTTGTCTCTTCTCTAGGTCTAGATCTTTTTTCTTCTCTAAACTTAATAGATACTTCATCCTACATGTCATTGTTAGTATCAAAAAGAACTTCAAAATTCTGTCTAATAATTCAAAAATTATCCTCTTCTTAATCAAAATTATAATCTACCACCTTCTCCTTAGTACCAAAATTTTCATTAATCCATACATTTGCGCACTCAACTATTGTCTTAGTTCTATAGTTGAAACATTTATATGCTTTAGTTTTCAATGAGTAACCAAGAAACATACCTTCATCACTTCTAGGATCAAACTTACCAATATCATGTCGAACAAGTAAAATATGCTGAGCAAATCTTAGAGCATGCCAAACAAGTAAAATATGTTACTTAGTTCATGCCGAACAAGTAAAATATGTTAGTTCATGCCAAACAAGTAAAATATGCCAAGCAAAACATAGAGCATGCCGAGTCCACAGTGAGTGTTGAGCCACTCATGTGCCAAGTCACTCAAGTGTTGAGTAGACAATGTATGCCGAGTGATTCATGATTCGAGAAAGCAGTGGGTGTTGAGTGATATAGATGCTAAGTCACAGTATAAAGATTAGTATATGCCGAGCATCAGAGACTTCAAGTACCAAGTAAGATAGTTTTGACATTGTTTTTTAATGGCACAAACAACTATGTAAACCATTTTTGAGCTGACTTAAGGATGAATTACAATATTTTGGAGATAAGGATGAATCTTAAGTTGGATTCCCAATGCAATTACATGTAGCAAATCAAAAAAATGGAAGGATTAAGCGTCAAAATGGATGAATCTCAGCCATAGATTCATACCTAACCCTAAGTCACCAAAGTCTTCTTAAGGAGGACAAACCCTAAACCCTTTAGCGAGTGTGTAAGGTGTTGAAGTAGAGTATATAGAAGTTTGCATGTGCAAATAGAGCATTCATGGTGACTAAGGAGTTATGAAGTGAGATTGCATTGCAGAACCAGTTAGAGTAGAACAAAGGAAAGAGAAGAGTATACAAAAAAGACACATCTGATCAAGAAGGATCAAGAAGACATCAGTTTAGAGGTGATCTGTTATCAAGAAATCAAGTGCTAACTGCAGGATCAATGCTAAGACATTCTAACAGGTGATTTCAATCAAAATCTCTTAACAGAGTAGTCCTAATAGGCTGTATTGAAATCCTTTAATAGGGTGCTTACTTAATTATGAGTTGAAGTCCTTTAGCAAGGCACACTTCTAATAGGATGTTGAAATCCTCTAACAAGGTGAAACCTAACAATCTTTGTAAGCCTTTAACAAGGTAGACCTTTCACATGATAGATCATGTCTCATGATCAAAACAGTGTAACCTTCATTGGATACATTTTATTATTGTAGTAGTGAAGATTTGTGGGTGTCATCCCCACCCCAATTTTACCTTCTCATTGGAGGGTTTCTAGGTAATCATATCTAGTGTTATATGTGTGTGAATGTTTACTTGATTACATGTTTTAGATATATATGCTTTATATGTTATTTTAGTTTACTCATTGAATGCATGAGATGGATGTATGGTGAAATTTTTATGGGTCCAAGTTTAAACCATTGATTCACCCCTCCACACCACACCCCCCCCACCCCTCAAAATTTTACTTTTGCTATTGTAATTCCAACAATTGGTATCAGAGCCTTGTTCTCTAAAAGTGAAGTTTTATAGCTTTGAGGAAAGATCTTGGAAATGGAAGTCTACAAGTTGGGAAAGACTATTGAGAATTAGGAGATTGAAATACATCTAATTATACATCAACTGAATCAAGCAAGAGAAGATTTAAAGAAATCTTTGAAGAGAAGGAAGGAAATTTCTATTGAGGAGAATGACACACAATACAGAGAGATAAACACTACTAAGCTATTTGCAAATGGAGACTGAAATGAATTTCATGCATTAGTTGTAGATCTAATGGAAAAGAATAGGCCCAAGTTGAGGAAATCAAAAATCTCAAGTTAGAGAAGGAATCACAAGCCATATTGCTCTGTGAAATGATTGAATAGAAGAAGAAAGCCATGGAAGACAAAGCTATGATTGAAGAAGACAAAAGAGTTTTGGCCAACAAACTAGAAGAGAAATCATTAGAATTAACCAAGTTTTCCAACATGCAATTGGATAATCCAAGTCAAATGATGAATGCCAACTATGAGCTAAATGTCAAGGACATTGAGATAACAACACTAAAGTTGCAAAATGAGCAATTGCAGAGTGACCTAAAAAGAGAAAATGAATTTTCTAAAAGTTTCAACAAACCAAGTGAAGCCATCAAATACTTTGATCAACTAATAAGATCCCCTATATCTAATAATGACACATTAGGACTGGGATACACAAGTACTAAAGAAGGAGAATAATCCAAAAGTGCTGAAGAAAGGAGTAACAAAGGTAAGAACTCCAAACCTACTTGTCATAATTATGGTAAGAAAGGACATACTACTAATGTGTGAAGGAGCAAGACTACAAATTAGAATGTCAATCATAAGAGCATGGTTCACTGTCATAAGTGCAACAAAGAAGGTCATCAAGCACATGAAGGTAGAACCAAGACCATGCACACACAAAGATTTGAAGGATATTGCTACAACTATCAGAAGTATGGACATAGAGCTTTTGAGTGCAAATCCAAATCCATGTGATCATTAAATAGGAAAGTAGAGGTAAGGAATAGTGGCAACTCTTATAACTGAGATTATAATACAAGATATAAATGTCATTATTGTCAAGAATATGGACATTCCTGAGAATTGTAGTAGGACACATTTAGAGGTGACTACAAAGGTGGTTGAGTTAAGCCACATGTTTTAGCTATTTGAAGACTGGTCACATCAGTAGATATTGTCCAAAATAGTTGAAGGCACCAAGTTGTGAATTTGATAAAGGAAAAGGCAAGGTGGATGTTGAAAATGTCAGAAATGAAATGAACAAGAAATGGAAGAAGAAAGATGATTGCAACACATCAAATGGAGAAGAGATCACTTCACCCAATGGGTTAAGTGATCATACCTCATCAAACTAAGCAATCAAGAGGTATGTGGGACTAATATTTAAAGGTTATATCATACATCAATTCCAAAAGGATTTAGTACTAAAAAGATTACATTAGCATAAATAAAGATGCAAGATGTTATTAGAAATCTAGGATAAATCTCTAAGTTTTTTTTCATGTTACTGCCGAGCATAAAATATTTCCTATATGTGCCAACTAAAATGCTAGGGGATGATGAGTTGAAAGACTAGCTAGTTGATGTCAAGCTCGTAATGGTTGCTGAGTGAATGACATATTAATGGATGCCAAGTGAACCTAAAATTGGTTGATGTCAAGCTTAGAGTTGTATAAGCACTCAACATTTATTACAGGGTTTTCAAAGGGTATTTTATCAATTTTAGCTCATTTCACATCATTTCAAATTTGAAAAAGAATGAGGAGAGAAGAAGGCAATCTGAAAATCCATTCAAAGTAGTTCCAAAAGATTTTAGCAGTGATTCTACACCAATTCATCAGATCTTATAAGGTATTTATCAAGAGCTGAGCTATGCAATTTATATTTTTGTAAACCCTAGTTTCTCTCAATGGCTTCAAGTTCAAAGAATGTAGAGGGAAAGGAGGTTTTGAATGTCCAATAGGTTGGTAAAAAAGTTAAGCAACCGATTTTCAAAGCTATACCTGACATTTCTTAGAAGCAAGACCCCTCTATTGTATTGTCCATGATAACACTGAATGTTTTAATGGTGCAAGATGTTAGAAAATGCTATAACTATAAAATTGGAGGCATTGGTGACATGGAGATCAAGGAAGCATACAATAAATTATGTGAGAATGGCATATTAAAAGAAGAATTCAAAATTGTGGAGAAGAAAGGGTTGAATTGTGCCCTAGATTTTCCAAATGTGTTCAAGACAGAATGGATTAGGATAGTGCTTAGCTGAATTCATGATGGTTCACTATGGTTGGATAATGGAGCTATCAAAATAACTAAGAGGATAATTCATAGGGTTACTAGTTACCCAAACCTAGATCGGCCCAAGACACTAAGAAGTGACTCAAAGGAGATAATTGAGAAAAACATTGGAGTTGCATGGAACAAGAGATGCATGAAAATTGACACAATCACTGATCCTTTGACATACTTTGTTGTAAGGGTTATATCACACAAGTTTTATCAATCTAGTAGATTGAACATTGTGCCTTGTATAACTATGGATGTTGGTTATAAAATTGTTAAGAAAGATCACACATATGATCTTGTAGAGTTACAATTACAACAACTAATGGAGAACCTTGGAGCAATAAGCAAAACTAAGAGTGCACAATGTAAATTTGATTCTACTTTGGTATGCATATTATTTTATGCTCAAAACAAATTCCCTTCATTTGGCACTGTGGGATGGAAAGCCAATAGATCGATAGTAGTACAAATTGGTGAATATAATGAGCAATTAAGTAAGAATTTTCAATCTTTGATGACAAGTAATTTTGAAAAATTCAAGCAATCAATGAAGAAGATGTTGAGAATACCAGTATCACTAGTAGAGAAACACTATGATGATGTATGTGTTCTAGTGGATGCTAATTATACTTTTGTACAAGCTGCTACACCAAGGGTGAGATGGTTGAGGCCACTTGGATATGAAATAAATCTAGATGAAGCCTCTGCAGCTATTACTACATTACTTGTAGAAGAGGTGGAAAAAAATGATAAGACATAAATGGCTAAGTCCAAAATCACAATGGAACTGAAGACTACCTTAGTTATCAAGAAAAAGGACAAGTTAGTGAAGAAATTAAAGGCTAAATTTGGTGAAGGTGTCGAGCAGGAAGAAGAAGAAGAGGAGGAGGAGGGTGGAGAGGACGAAGACTCTCAGGCACAAGCACCTCTTGCACTAACTCAGGGTATGGGAGAGGACTAGTAGGAAGAGGAGGAAACTAAAGTTACTGAAGGTGTCAAGTGAGGAGAAGCCGAGGAAGTACCTACTCTTGTTGAGCCAAAGAAGAGGAAGGTTAAGGCCCAACTGGTGACAAAAGCTAAGAAGGTAGCATAACCGAGTTAGCCCAAGCCAACTACACCTACTACAAGGGCTAGTGCATGTGCAACTACACAAAAGGCTAAAGAGAAGACAAAACCTATAGAGCAGGGAGGTCAAGAGTAGAAGAGACCAAGAAGGAAATATGTTGCACAAGCCGAGTTTGATGAGGAGAAAAAAAATTAGATGAAAACAACCAATTTAAGGTGGTGAGTCACAATCCCCTATCAAATCTTGAAAATTTATGTGAAAATGTCAAGAATAGTGCAAATCTATCAGGATTTTCTCATATAGATTTTGATAAATTGGGTAAAGTAGAGAAAAATCAAGTGGAGGAGGCCATTTATGTCATGATGGAAAAATTCAAGACTACCCCACTAGAAATTGCCAACTCAATGCCAAAGAGTTTATATGATAGAGTTGAGCAAAAATGGCAGTATTATCTGAGCTTAGAGAGACAAATAAGAGAAACCTCACTTGCACAAGTGATGCCTGAACTCAACAAGGCACATATTACTAAGGCTATGAAGAAATATGCAGTTAAGTTTGTACCTAAATATAGAGCCATTAGAATTTTACAAAATAATATTGAAGATGTAGTTAAGAAGTCCACATAAATGTGGAAAGTAACTTATGGGTTAACTACAGTAAAGGAAGGTGAGGAAGAGCCCATAGAAGTAAAGGATGATGATGAAGAAGATGATAAAAATGATGACACTATTGAGGGAGGAACAAAAATGCAAGTAGATGACAAGGTAATAGCTAAGCTAGAGCAGCAACAGGAACAGAATGTGCAAGACACACAGTTACCTAATGTCAACCCTCAACATGTAACTAATGAAAGTACTGAAATAGTAACCATTAAGGATGTTTCTGATATCACAGCTTAGAATATCAATCCCCTTATAGAGGAAGATCTCAAGAAAATACTTGATCAGTCCATACTAGATGCAAAACTTTGTGATAATCCTATATTGGTGAGTGTGGAAGAATTATAGAAGACAGTGACTGATACAACAAGGGTAGAGGTGAATCCACAAGAACCACCTTCTATCATCCCTCAAGCCACTCATGTAAAACCTTTGGTTAAATTTCTAGAAGCCACATCAGACAAAGTTGATACAATTGCTAAAGTTGATATAGTTGAGTAGAGTACAGTGGAAACACAAAGTGGAATAGGTCAAATAATTCTATTTACACCTCCATCACAAACACAAGGTGCATCACAAGGCATTTTAATAGAATAGGGTAAGCCTGAAGAGACGGAGATGACATCTAAGGTGAAGGAGAAAGTTTCCATCCAAGCCCTAGTAACCTTATTAGGATCTGGTACTCCTTCCACTCAAACTCTTCAGAAGCCGAGCATAGATGCAACACCATTGCAAATCTTAGTGATGAGCCTGAGTTCATCAAAGGCCGAAGAAGTGATCCAATATGGAGACATGAGCCTTGATGAAGAAATTTTTCTACCACTACAATGACCATAGAGTAGATGGGCCCCACATACTCCAGGAAGAAGCATCAAGAAATCCTTCGAAGGGAGCACAAGCAAAAGCAGGCACTGGAGGATATCAAAGACATTTTTTTAGATGCATTTAGTCTGCCAACTTCGAATGAGACCAAGCTACTAATTGAATAGATAAAAAACATAGTGGAGAAGATTAGTGATGTAGACCTAGATAAAAAATGTTAAGTTATTAGAATGGTCAGAAAAGAAATTATAAAGCAAAGTGAATGAAAAGATATCAAGTGATATAACATTGACACAAGTTGCATTGGCAACTAAGGTTGAGGATATGAAGAAGGTACTTGAGAAAATATTCTCATTGCACACTAAATTGTGTAATCCAACACTCTTCACCCAAGAAACTAGAAGTGACATTTTGATCTTGGAGAGCCACATCAATGCATTAGGTGCAAGTTGCCTATGAATCCCTCTCAAGGTGAGAAGCACTTCAGAGCATTGTTACAAACTCACAGTCAGTTAGTTGCATTGTCAGAAGATGAGACCAATATAAGGGCTAAATTGATTAGCATCTAGACCACTCTAACCCCTCATATGGAAATTTTTCACAAGGAACTATGCTATGTCAAAACCCTAATGAAGAAAGACCCAAATCTTTCTACACTAGATGGTCTAGTCCACCTTGCTGCTGAGCTAGCTATCCAAATCGAGTCTTTGGATGTAGCATGTGAGAGCTAGGATGCAGCTCTCAAGATAATCCTAGATTTCCATAAATCTTTTTCTGGACAAATGCACACTAAGTGTATAACCCATTGATATCAGTGTCAAAAAAGGGAGAATATGAGAAATGGGGGAGAGTAAGCAAAGGGGGAGACATAAAGTTAAAAGCGAAAAAGGACAGAGAAAAGATAGATCAAGCAAGCATAAAATAGTATGAAGTCAAAGAGTATCAATTGAGGCATATTTACTCAATGGGAGTACTAAATTTTGGTTACCAAACAGACCTATCAACTTAGGGGGAGTTATCAAATTTTTAGGTATCTAAATTGTTACAAAATTTTGAAATTTTGAAGTTTTGTACATAAGCTGAGTTAGAGATATGTTATGCTGGTAAGATTAAGAATATTAGTGAATACTCAAGTGTTTTTGACACTCATGTCAAAGGGGGAGATTTTTTATCTCAGATTGGTTTTGGCAAGTGAGTGTTAACACACTTAAGTTATTTACTTAGTTCATGCCGAACAAGTAATATATGTCAAGAAAAACATAGAGCATGTCGAGTCCATAGTGAGTGTCGACCCACTTATATGCTAAGTCACTCAAGTGTCAAGCAGATAGTGTATGCCAAGTGATTTAGGAGCCAAGAAAATAGTGTATACTGAGTGATATAGATGCCAAGTCACAATATAAAGATTAGTATATGCTCAGCATCAAAGACTTTAGGTGCTAAGTAAGACAATTTTGACATATTTGTTTGTAATGGCACAACCAACTATGTAAACCATTTTTGAGCTGACTTAAGGAAGACAATTTTGACATATTTGTTTGTAATGGCACAACCAACTATGTAAACCATTTTTGAGCTGACTTAAGGATGAATTATGATATTTTGGAGATAAGGATGAATCTTAAGTTGGATTCCCAATGTAATTACATGTAGCCAATCAAAAAAAAGAAGGATTAAGTGGCAAAATGGATGAATCTCAGCCGTAGATTCATACCAAACCCTAAGCCCCACCAAAGTATTCTTAAGGAGGACAAACCCTAAACTCTTTAGCGAGTGTGTAAGGTGTTGAAGTAGAGTATAGAGAAGTTTGCATGTGCAAATAGTGCATTCATGGTGGCTAAGGAGTTATGAAGTGAGATTACATTGCAAACCTAGTTAGAGAAAAACAAAGGAAAGAGAAGAGTATATAGTAAAGAGACTCTGATCAAGAAGGATCAAGAAGACATTATTTTAGAGGTGATATGTTATCAAGCAATCAAGTGCTAACCGCAGGATCAATGCTGAGACATTCTAATAGGTGATTTCGGTCAAAATCCCTTAATAGAGTAGTCTAACAAGTTGTATTGAAATCCTTTAACAAGGTGCTTACTTAATTATGACTTGAAGTCCTTTAGCAAGGCACACTTCTAACAGGGTGTTGAAATCCTCTAACAAGGTGAGACCTAACAGTATTTGTAAGCCTTTAATAGGGCAGACCTTTCATAAGGTAGATCATGTCTCATGATCAAAATATTGTAACGTTTATTGGATACCCTTTATTACTGCAATAGTGAAGATTTATGGGTGTCATCCCCACCCTATTTTTACCTTCTCATTGGAGGGTTTTTGGGTAATCATATATGGTGTTATATGTGTGTGAATGTTTACTTGATTACATGTTTTAGATATATATATGCTTTACATGTTATTTTAGTTTACTCATTGAATGCATGAGATGGATGTATGGTGAAAGTTTTATGGGTCCAAGTTTAAACTGTTGATTCACCCCCCACACCCCCCCCCCCCCTCATAAGTTCACCTTTCCTATTGTAATTCCAAAATATAATTCATTATGTGTGGGTAAAAGCACAGATCTGTGTCACCGTTTATGATACCAAAACCTATTTTGGTTAAATCTCATTTCTCTATCAAAACTCAATTTTTTTCAAAACCCAAAAATACCCTTTTATAGATCTCAAATTCAATATCATCATTATATAAATTTTTGAGTGTTTTGATTAGTTATAATATGTTATAATCTCAAAATAGTATAAGTTAATATTTCAAGATTTCAAAAAATGCTCCCTCAAAAAAGGGAAAAAAATAGTAAATCATATCAAAAAATAAAAAATAAAAAAAAAGGATGATTTTCATATACTTGTTTGACGGGAACTATGCCTTATATTTTTTATAGTTAAAAAAGGGACTTCAAAATAAAATTAAATAAATAAATTCTTACTCAAAAAAAGTATAAAAATTATAGGCATAAAATTCATCCAATTCTACACATCTCATTAGTTTACATCATCTTCATATTTTAAACACAAATACCATTTTTTTTGTCATTAATGTTGAACTGTCACATTTTGATATCTCATTTCTTTATAAAAGGTGACACATGTTTGTGTTTATACCTGTGCGAGCAAGGAATCATAATCTTATCTTTCCATAAACTTGCATTTTTCTTTGATTTAGGATCACGTCACAAGAAATACTACTTCGATGCCCTAGATACCTTATCACTTTCTTTTCTGCACAAAGCTTTCCTTTGTTATTTATCTTATTTCTTGGAGAATCCACAAAATTAACTTTTCACCTTGAGGGCCTGGACTATTATTTTCTTTACCTTTGGTTCGCACTTCACAAATTACTCCATTAGAAAAAAAATTGTGGTATTTTCAAAGAATGTTTTCACATCCAGATTTAGTATTTCCACATTTTTATATCTTTTGGGGTAGAAGCTCCATATTTTCCTTTTAGAAAGGGAGTATCATCGAGGCATATGTTTTCCAAAGATTTCAACAACTAGAAGTATTTCTATTGATTTGGTGGCTATTCCTCTTCTTTTAATAATATTTCTTTGGAAATAAACTCGAAGATGTTTGCTTCCAAAGCAAAAGCATTCATATTGGAAACAGATTTTGACTTTAAATTGGTACTCTAAGAGCTCCATGGCTATAGATTTTTTGTTCTTCTGATCTTCTCATCATGAATCAATCTTCAAATACACTTGGATATTTCAACATACTTTATTCCTCAGGATCTTATTTGACGAAGTGCATCAGCAATAGGGATCCAATATGCACAGGCCAGAATCTAAAAGGAACACTTTGCTAGTGATAGGAATTAATTATAGAGCTAAAATAGGCTTCCTTCTCATCGGGAAGACACTTAGATAGAAAATCACCCAAACCTAGATGACTTAAGACCTTGATGCATAGAAAAAGCAAGAATCCTGCCTAGAGATATTGAGGGAAGTAGAGCAAGGAAAACTCGGAATGACCCATAAGGCAAGCCTCAAGGATGTGTGATGAGAAGAGAACCACCTAAGGGCTACCTAGACAAGGACTCAAACATAATTTCAATGGAAAATCACCAAGCTAGAAGCTTAAAAGGGATGGACTGAAAATTGGAAACAATATGACATTGATCATGACTAGGATATGAATATCCTTGTAGTAAGAAGTAGAATTGTGATTTGGACTATGTTACTAAACATGTTAGAGTTTAACACGCTAATTTTCAAGTAGGACATTTTTATATTGATTACTTGAGGAGTAATGTTACTCATTCTAATCCAACCACTAAGGAGTTACCCATGATTAAGATAATGAAATTTAGGACACTTAGTGAATGTAACAATTCCTCAAGAACCTTGAGTAGGTGTGTCTTGAACACATAACAACTCGGTAACCAAATCATAACTTGTTAATTGTCAAGGAATCAATAACATGAGTTCACCTTTCAAAAAAAAATTGTAGTTCTGTTTTTGCCCCAAAAATTTTGGGTGTGACATTGTATATGGAAGTGTTGGAGGAGCACACTAGGGACATATTTTTGTGTATGTTGGATACACCTTGTCAACATGTTATTGAGGCACTTGTGTTTCATCATACTACACAGAGTACTCAGTGATCTATTATAGTTGTAGGAAAATACTTGATTGTTAGATTTCTAAATATACCCTTGGTTTTCATCATTTTTTACTAAAATAACTTTGAAATTAGAATTTTAGGGAATATCAATCTATCATTCGCTTCAAAATTTTAAATGTAGCAGCTACCAAGCCTGTCATGGCTTGCTTGGTTGAGATCTTAAGGGAATTTTAGGATTCAAAGATAATAAATATGAATATAAATGTTGGCATTTTGGGATTCTTTAAGCCCTTTCAGGCATATTTTAGGATTTGAAGGTAATAAACATGAATATGCATTTTGGGGTCTAATACCATCTTGATTCTCATTAATGTAGTACTCATCACAAATCTTATAGACATTCTCTCTAATATACTTTCAT